>CAKNWW010261526.1:0-15765 GCA_932074435.1 Andricus kollari | reverse complement strand
CCTTTGCCTTTTGTTTATGCGCCGAGCATAAATGCTAAAATTGGAATATTCCTATTCTAAGCTGTACATGTTCATAGAATTGATTTGAACGATTAGTTGATTTATATGTAATAACGTCACCTCCCGTTTCAAGGTACCGACTTCCGTCGTCCTGTTACGTAGCATTCGTACGAATACTCTCGCACGATACAGTTCGTCACGTCGCGAAATTATAACGATTCCGTCAGCCATTAAGCACATTGTCCGCCGTTTTCCTTTTTTGGCCATGAAATCCGTGTTTGCACTATTATTGAATAATTGTTTAAAAATCAGTGCATACCATCAATGAAGTACAATAAATTTAGCATTTGTTATAACTGTTAGTGCTTTATTTAAAACAATCAGTTACGGCTATAAGAGGCAAATTCTACTGAAAATACAGTCCACTACAGGGAAAATCATAAGATTTGACTTTCTAACCATTAGGTTGCGTGCATAATGATTTGCACCTTAACACGTTTCACGAATTGACTTGTTTTAACCACCACAAGAAACCTTTTTTCTGCATTTTGGGTCCATACATGCAGTTACTTCCTTCCCGAAGTCCTTAATAATAATTTTTTTTTCTCTAAATTTATAGTCTTTGAATTCAGTTTTTAAGTTTCAAAACAAAATATATTTTAAATTAGAAATCATTAAGTAGTCTGATTTTATATAATTTAAAAATGATTTAACATTTTCAGAATTTTAGTTCGGGATATCTAAAATTTAAATTTTGGGACATCCTGGATTTTAAACTTTCGAGGCTTCACTTGCAAAAAAATTATTCTGCGAGGATTATCGCCCTTCAGTACACAGGACCGCTCCTTCCATTTGCTAACCAGTTCAATGAAAATTTTGTACTCTCACATTCAGCATAAAAAGAAGGTTTGAGCATGTGATATTAAATTATCATGGAATTTTTTTTCGACATGCTCAATTTTTCTCGCTTTTTTTTTCTTCTTAATTTGCAAGCTACTCGTAAATATGGGCAGAAGACGTTCGCCAAAAATGTTCCTTATTTTGAAGATTTCTCTCTTTTTCTTTTTCCTCCCGGTTTGTCTCTAGCGAAACGACATTTCTTTTCCATTCACACACACAAGCGCACAGAGTACATCATCTTAGTTTTTAGATTGGCTTCAGCGTTTGCGTCGGTAGTACGATCGTTGGCTTCGTTGTCGTTCAATTAGTGTGCGGTGGTGTTAGGACCGCAGTTCTAGGTGATACGTCAGGTGTGTTATCACAATCAGAGTTACCCATGATTGTTGATAAGCTCTGGATTTTTTAAGGATGTTCGATTTCGACGCTGGTTTCTTCTTGGTTCGCTGAATGTTGTTCAACATCATCTTTGGCGTGTTTGGTGCTGGAATCCTCGCGACATGTGTTATGACTGTGAAATAGCATTTTTGCAATTCCGGCCTTGACACGAGGGTAGTAACAGCTAATGCTCAATCCCATGGTGAGTAGGGCAAGCCCGACCATGGATCAATATCGGGTGATGAGCCCTAAATCGACGTTGTAGGTTTATCTCGTTCAGCTGTCGTTCCAATTCATACAGGGATTTCTCATTTTTAGCAAAGGCTTCACCTTCAACGGAGGTATCCTTCAGGGGTTGCCTTGCTTCTTCAGCCATTAAAATAAGTTTTTCTTGTTCATGCAGGAGTGGAGATAGATCGACCAAATTTAGATGTAAGAGGGGTTCGTAAACACCCCCCCATTGATCCGATCTTGTTCGTTGATCCGAAGAACGTTTAACCCTGCGTTCTGAGCTGTCATCTGGGTGCCATTTGGATTATTCCAATTTCATCCAAGTCAATCAGAGTTTTAGTCTGATTAGAACCTCTTAATCCAGCTTAGAGGGGCTCAGCCAAGGAATAGAACCATCCATTCAAAGAGTGAATCAGAACCCATTCCGATTCTTTGTTGTTTTTGCAAATCATGCAATAGGAAGTCCTTGTGGATGATTCTATCTGTCGATGATTCATTAACATGTGTCCTTTGGGATTCTCCCACGGCAATGTGGGAAAATTTCGGTAGAATGTAAGCATTCCCCAGTACTGATTGAAACACTGGTACCGAATGCAATTGGTATATCAGGTAGTAGGTGTGTTCCAATAATGGAACATCCACAAGTATACTTAGGATTTCCTTTGTATAGAGTGCTGTGATGGCGACGACGCTGGACAACTCCTCAAGATCCACCTGTGGCCCTGGGATTGGGTAGTCGACTCTGGGGTGATGATCCTGGATATCACGATAGATTGGCTCCAACTGCTCAGATGTTAAGAGGGTGAGATGCATTCGCCCCTGACGGGGTGTGTGGATGACCTCCAAGATTCGTTTTGTAGCGCGGATGTAGTCGTCGCGGTTGTTTTGGGACATTTGATGCACGTGCCGATTTAATATATCTTTGGTGCTTTTCGAGAGCTCGTGCACTTCTTCCAGTTGAGATCTCACTCTATCGGTTTGTTTCCCGAACAGGTAGGACATTAGCTTGGGCTTGATTGAGCTCTGTGATCTCAGCCTCGAGCGTTTCACCGTCGGTATGTGTCATCAAGTCGGCTATGGGCCCAATGAACCCTCCGAGGACTCCCAGCAATGGCGCAGCTCGCCGGCCCCTCATTCCCATGGGCAGGCTATGGAGAATTTTTTTCTCGGTGTGCTCCTTCATTTCTGCAGCATGCCTGAATACTTCTTTCCTCAATTTTTGAGCAACCAGGAATTTAGGGTCGAAACCAAAGTCGGTTATTGTCTGCAGGCAGCGGAATGCAAAGCTTGGCATGCAGAGGTCTAATAGATGGCTGAACCGTTGTTCATAGGTGTTCAAGGGTCCTTGAAAATTTTCAGGTCGAGACATACGGTAATCCTCCAAGTCCCAATCACTCATCTCATCGGTCCCAAGTGCTCGTAGTAGACCCCGGTGCTGGTTTTCAGCGAGGTTATCCTCTGCATCGCCTGATTAGGGTCCTTGGAAGCAGTGAGGGGAGACAGGAAAAGTAACAGCCATACACGTATCATTTTACATAGGAAAAAGTGGGCGTTAGATCTTTTTTTCGGGAGTGGAGGAAACTCCAAGACAGGATACGCCTTGTTTTTCAAAGAAAAAGGTAGGATCATAATCATTATTGACCTGAAGTCGTTGATATTTAAGCGTTAAAAAGAAGGTTAAGTGTCCAAAAATGTATATTTTTTAAAAGGCGTATTCTGTCTTCGGATTCTTCCTTACGATCCGTTTCGAAATTAGTAGTGAACGACCTTGATTTTATCCTTATGCTTGGCGAAACGGTTGCCAGTTTCGATTCCAAGAATTACATTATTTTTCTCTGTAAATCCTATCTTCGCGTTGAATGGCCGGGCCATACGGTCGTATTGTTCCTTGGAATTGATTTTTGCCTTGACCAAATCCTTAGCAGTGATTTTGCGGATTTCCGATATTCGTACTATTAGATCGCACAAGTAGGAACCGTACGTTTCAAGTTTCTTGCCTTGAGGGAAGGAGCTCGGAGTTCTGGCCAACCGACCAAAGACCAATTCACAGGGCGTGAAATTAGTCGCTTCGTGCACTGACGTATTACAGGCAAACCTAGCGAAAGGGAGCAATCGATCCCAATCGTCATAATCATTAGGATAATGCTTAATATAATTTATCAGGACTGTGTGACTTCTTTCAAGTGCCCCATTATTCTGAGGTCGGTAACCGGAAGTTGTAAGCTGTTTTACTTGAAATAATCTCTCAAGGGGTTTCATGAGTTTGCTTACACAGCTCCCTCCCCTATCAGTCAGAATGCTCCGAGGTCCACCGTACTGAGAAAACAGGGAGGTTGCCAACGCGTGCGCAATGGTGATTGTTCTAAGATCGGGTATCGCGACCGCGATGCAGTATTTGCTGAAATTATCCTGCATAGTCAGGATATGGTGATTCCCACTTGGCGTAGTGGGTAGCTTTCCCACCATGTCTTGTGACACTTTTTCAAAGGGCGCCATGGGAGTATCAGTGATCAGCATAGGTCGACGAGTCCGTGTCCGTAAGAGTTTTTGCTCAAGGCAGCTCCTACAACTGCGGATAAAGTCACTTATCTCATCTCGTAAGCCGGGCCCAGAGTAACGTTCCCTAATGCGGTGATACGTTTTCGTGACACATTTATGGCCACCGACGAGGCTATTATGATATTCGATGATAATTTTCTTTCTTGATTCGGGGGGTGGTACTTCGATTCTCCCGTGGCAAAGAGTAATAGTAATTTCACTGTCTTAGAACGCGTCTGCCATTAATTCTGTCAGTTTGGTTTGGGGCAGGGAATCTAAAAAATCTCCGGAATTGGCCATTCGACAGGTGGTTTGATTATCCCGCTCTAGGGCGAGCGAAGGTTCTTTAGTCCCAGAATAACATTCTTCAAGTCGATTTCGTCCAGGTGTCTATGTTTTTTACGACTGTGTATGTACGATGTCGACCGTAAGGAGTAACTAGGACTTGTCCCTTCATGGGCCGGCGCGGCACTCCCAGAGGTCTTGGTTATCAAGACACTCATTTGATACAAGGAGATTTGCAATAGGATTTGTGGGTTCACAATCTTGGGACATAAAATGTACGTAGTTGTCCCTGCTATATGTTAGGAGTTTAGCCCATTAGTGCGTAACATAGGCCTCGTCAATGCAGAGGCTAGTCGACTTTATTCCGATGTCTTTTCGACTCATGAACGTTTCCTCATGTTATGAGGAATCATTGAAGTAAGGTACTGTGACATCGATCATAGAGCTTGGGTGCGGTGAGGGTTTGCTGCAGAATTTTTCGGGGGTATCCGCGTTGGGCAATCATCTAGGATTTAACCTCGTACTTATTTTATTGGAGTTTCCTTCCTCGTAAAAATCCAAGTTTTTCCTAGCACTTGGGAAGGTGGTCGATTTCGCGTCAGGGGAAATCGGACCAACGAGTGTCGATGCCAAGGGCTCCATGGTTGTCTGTTTCCCGATGATTAGGGATCTTGAAGGAGAGCATATTTCTTCTGGAATATCTCTAAAGCGAACAGTGCTTCTTCTCGCCACACCAGAATTTTTCGTTAGAATTGGCTGTGGCGGTGCATGTTGGGTCTCAGATTCTTGGACTTCTTGGATGGGGGCTTTCTTGTTGAGAGATTCTTCCGAGGTGACCGGTGATTTCTGGGTTGGTTCACACTCCGAGGTTCCATCCTCTTTTTGGTCCAAATTGTGCTCATAAGCTTTAAGGAATTTTTTGACTCTTTCCGAAAATGCGTCGTCGTCGCATTCACCGCAAGGGTCAAGAGCCTCTACATCTCTAAGTTTTTCATGTTCTTCACCCTCCGAGACGTGAGCACACTTGGGGTAATCCCAAAGGAGGGATTCTTGGGAAAAATTGAAGCTATCGAGACCTTCCTCTTGGTTCGAATTACTAGAGCTATCAAGTTTTTTCTCTCGAATCGATTTGTCAAACAGAGAAAAGGATTTTTCAAGGTCTTGCCGTATTAACTCCTTTCGAAATATTTGAGTCTGATTAGTTTCTTCTGCGTCCGTGCTTTCTCCGTCTTCGCTACCGGCAACCGGAGTGATCACATCGATAATTGCAGATTCGAGGGCTAATATTTCTGGATAATCGATACCTTCCCTATCAAATTTATTAGCCATTTCGTTTCCGGGGACTTCTTAATGTCCCGAAACGTGTTCCCACATTACGTCTAAAGGCTCGAGAGCGGCCTTCATTTTCTCGAATTCGGCCCGATTTTTGACTATTTTAATTTCGTAAGTCTTCAGTCCTTTGATTCCCATTTTGGGATCCATTTCATGGCACTATTAATCAAGAACTTTGAGTCAGTTTTTGTTCATAATTTCTTCATTCCTGCTTCGTGTGCCTTTTGAGCAGCTACCGTCGCTGCTGTGATCCCGGCCGCATTGTTGGTCTGGCGGCCTAAGATTGATTCAGATACGTTTAGAGGGTTATTAGGTCCAAAACACACGCCTATCCCTGGCCTTGCTTCTCCAGTATCGCGGCGAAATGCACGTTCGGTAGGGGTGGGAGCCAGGGGTTTGGAGCTAGCAACCTTGGCGGAGCACTTTGAGGGGTTGAATTATCCCTGGGAGCAGGTGTAGGGTGCTTAAGGTTCGGTAGTACGCTACGTGCTTTTTGAAACACCGGGACATCGGAAGGGTTATTGCATTATCCTTAGTTGGAGCTCTGGTGATCTTTCTTCGTATCCCTAGTCGTTTGCCGATCGAGCTTTCATCAAGTTCCAAAGGCTTGAATTTCTTTTGAGGTACGTAAGTTGCTTCTGAGTCTTCAGAGACAGGGTCTTTCTTAGGTTTCCTACGAGGTCTAGTGATCGCGCCGGTAGCCTTAGTTTTTGTTGGCTTGAAAACAGTTTTTCTTGCCTGAGATCGGGTTTACCTTAGCCCTCATTATCATTTGAAATGCCTGAGCGCGTGAGCACTAGTACCTTCACAGGTTATGTATCAATTGCTGCATTGATGGATTTCGTGCCCTTTTCAATGTCCTTTGCTAAAGAAGAGGGCTTAGAGGGCGTATCAGAGTCATCTTCTAAGTTCAAAGACTCAGTGAACGCCTGGTCCATCGCAGGGTTTCCTGACAGGGCTTCAACGGCACGATTTAGTTTGCCCTTCTTATATTCAAATGTGTACTAGTAGTTTTGGAATTTATGCCGCAAGTGCAATAATCTAGCACCCGGATTGGCAATGTCGTTCGACCGTATAAATATGGTCGAAAATTTTCCAGGGCCCAGAGGATTGCAAAAAATTCCTTTTCTTCCTTGTCGTAATTATTTTCATACCCGTTCATAACCTTAGAGAAGTATGCAACAGGCAAGTCAATACCTTCACTTTCCTGAATGAGAATTGCCCCGACGGCACAATCTAAGGCGTCGGTTGTGAACTTGAAAGTCTTCTTGAAGTCAGGATACTGAAGGATGGGTTAATTGCAGAGACAGTTGCACAATTTCATAATCCCTTATGAACCGACGATAGAAGCCTACCAGTCCCAGGAACTGGCGGATATTTCGAACAGTAGTGGAAGGTGGGAAATTTCTTATCGCTTCTATCTTGGCTGGGTTGGGTTTTAACCCATCGCGGAAAATTACGTGACCCAAATATGCTACTTCCTTTTTCAAAAGTTCGCAAGTTCGCAACGGATAAGCGTCTCCGATCACCTTGTCAATGAGTGCCCTAAAGTCGATAACGACCCTCCATTTCCTTTCTTCTGAAGCATCAAGTTTCTTCAGGACTATCCACAGGGGAGGGTTGTATGGAGACTTGGTGTTTCTGATTATCCCACTCTCATACTGTTTTTGTATTTTCGTCGCTACCTGCTCAGATGCTTCGTGAGGATATCGATATTGTTTTTTCATGATTACATGGTCATCAGTAGTCGGGATCTTGTGTTGCATTAAGTGTGTGGTTGTAAGTTTTTCGCCGTTAATGTGAAAAATGTATGCGAAATCCTCTACCCATTTGAGCACGTGTCCTTTCTCTTCCGAATTTATGTGAGAGATATGTAGGCTTTGCTTAACTCTTCTTACGCGGTAGGCATAGGAATCTCTCAGTTCCTTTCTTAAGTCCTTTAGCAGATATTCAGATTCGGAATTGGTGGACTCGTTCTCAGGGTAATCGCAGAAATCGTGAGGGATGATTTCCTGAAGAGGAATTGATATTTCGACATTCTATTCCAGAGTGTTAGTCGCGAGAGCGTGACATCTCCCCCTTTGCGTGGACACCGCAGCCTCACCCAGGTACAGCCCTTCGGGAGTTTTGATCCTTGGTAGGTATCCTTCCTGGACCTCCGAATTAAGAACATCTATTGCCACAGGTTGCCTAGTTCTTGCCTTGATTCTCCAGATTCTAGGAAAAGGCTTAATTTGTGGTTTCAACATTCTTTCAGCTTCCTGAGACTCTTCGTCAATAAACAGTATTGGGTTTATTGGATTTTAGACCGTGACATTCGCAGCGACGTGAAACTCAACTGGGGTGTCAAACAGTGAAACGCAAATAGTTTCCATTGTCTCCACAGGGTCTAAGGTTATTCCAATTAGTAGGAGCGCTCTTTTGGTTTCTATTCTAATTCGCCACGTAAGGCCCGTGTCTTTATGAGACTAACATCCGAACCTGGATCTACGAGAAGACTAGATCGCGGGTTTCTGAATTCAGGCGCTGTCAAGACGATAACAGGGGCACCTCCTAGTTCTGTTCCTGCTCGTAGGACTCGATGGTTTTCTTTTCGAAGTGTACATGTTTCTTTGGAATCTCATGAATGTCCGATGGGTTCGTTACTGCGTCCGCGCGACAAGCCGACTGGAAGTTTGAATCTCCTGGTGTTCCTGGCGAACATGGCATCGGGGGCGTCATGTTTCCTGGAGGTGTTCCATACCTTTGCCATGAATTGTTTATTCTGAAGCCATTATCGGTTGGGTACCCCTGAGGAAAAAGGAATGCTGAAAAAGGTGGAGGGTAAGGATATTGATAGGGAAGGTTCGGAGGGTATTGTCGTGGATAGGGATAAAGATATTGAGAGGTGTAAGGGACATATGGAGCTGGGTACTTAGAAGGAGTTTGTGATTGATAATACAACGGACCAGTGTTCGAGCTAGACCCGATTCTTGTTGCATCCTACACATTCCTCTTATCTTTCCTTTTCATCTGTCTTGAGTAAGGTCTAGGTGAACGTGACCGTCCGTCGACATTTTCCTTTGGCCGAGAAATAGGGTAGGCAGAAAGGTGGTTCTTAGCTCTATCTAGTTGTTTCTGCCTTTCTTCAATATGTAAAGCGTGGTCGAGAGTTTCAACAAGATCCTTGGGGTTCCTAGTATCGCTGAAAGTAGACGTCTCTCCTGGAAGGCCCTTAAAAAACGGGTCGAGTGCGACATCCGTCACTGGAACCATTATGATGTTACTTCCTTTCGTTTCATCAGGAAGTCCCGAGTGGTAAATTTTGGTGTACTTTTCTTTGACCGCATGTCTAGCACCACTTAGTAGACCTTGAACCCTATCTTAGTAATCCCTTACTCTCTCATTTTGAGGCATACGGAGATTTACTGTGTTCTCGAAGTACCACTGGTATTTTTTTGTGGAGGCAAACCGTTTCTTTAGGTGGACCATTAAGACGTTCACTTTGTTAAAACGCTTATCCCTAACACTATCACGGGCAGTTCCTTTGGCCATTGGCTATGTCCGGCAGAAATTCTTTTAATTTGAGAGTCTTCCTGTCGAACTGTTGGATGTAATAAGTACTCTGCTGTAGTAGCATGCACTCCAGTACTGAGGCCATTGCTGCAGACGTGTCAACACTCGCAGTTTGATTTGGGATAGTGATGTTGTAATTAACTCCGTGAGGTAGGTACTCCTGGAGTGCTCTCCATCATCATTCCCGTTGTTAGCCATTTTGGGCAATGAAAATTGTTGGAGGGATTCATTGACGAGTAGTGAGTATCATTTTCTGAGATTCGAGATAATTATTCAGTGCAAAGGTACCTATGGATTTTGACGCGCTGAATCCGAGTCTGATGTCAGAATTTGCCCTACACATAAGCGTTTCACCCTAACCTTAAAAAACTGGAAAAAAATTAGTATTTCCTGTTCTGGGGATGAGGCATATCAATTCTTATGTATTTTGGTACGCTGACTCTAAATCCGCCATCAAAATTGGCCTAACGGGTCTTGGTTTAACACTAACCTCAAAAACACCTTACAATCGCTAAAATGGCTCTTTTTTCTTGTACAAAATCGAACCCGACATATGTTGATGCGTTTTTAAAGTGGTTGAGTCTATTCAGACTATAAGACGAGCTAATCAGGTAAAAATTCATTCATAACCTCAAACCGTCGAAAATAATTTCGAAGAATACCTCAAATCCATGGAAATTACATTTTTCGAGCGCTGGAACTGGAACCTCACCACATTTCTATACGTTCATGATGACGTCGGAGGGTCCCCTTTCCCAACCTGACCAGACGCCGATACTGGGCTAGTTCCTGCATCGTAAAACACTTTTTATCTGTGCCTACCATGACGCCATGAACGCTGTTATCTAGGGACCACGGAGTAACAAGAAGGAGATCGATCTCCATACATGCGTTCTGACTCGGGTTCAGCAACCTCAATAACATGAGACCAACATAGTCTAATCAAAAGTTCAGACAACTTTCTTTTTTTTATGAGCAAAAAGGGCTATTTTGGCTATTTTTGGGTGTTTTTTGAGGTTAGAGAAAACTCCTGACCTGATGGGGCTAAACGGCCGCCGGATTCGGATTCAGCAACCTTAAAAACATAAGGCTAACATAGTCTAGTCAAAAGTTCAGACAACATTCTTTTTTCTTATGAACAAAAAGGTCTATTTTGGCTATTTTTGGGTATTTTTTGAGGTTAGAGAAAAATCCTGACCTGATATGGCCAAACGGCCACCGGATTCCGATTCAGCGACCTCAAAAACTTAAAACCAACATAGTTTGGTGAAAAGTTCAGACAACTTTTTTTTTGTGTGCCTGTGTTATTTATCAATTTAGGTAAGAAAACCTAATAAATACGACATCTTACAGACTAATAGCTGAAATTAATTTAATAAAGAAGAATCAACTCGATTGCGTTTCGGAAACACAGCTGGTTTCTCTCATTAGATCTGTATAAAAAACGTATTAAATTGTAAGATCGAAGAAAAATAATGTGATATTTCGAATATATCATTACGTTATTTCTATAGATCTGGTGAGGGAAGCCAGCTATGTTTTCGAAACGTAAACGATTCGATTCTTCTTTGTTAAATAAATTTCAACTATTAGTCTGGAAGTGGTCGTATTTATCAGGTTCTCTTACCTAAATTCATCAATTATAAATTTTCCCCGACGTAAAAAAAGAAAATTTTATTCTTCTCATAAATTGAATTTACACGCATTGATGAATATTACGTCTCTTATTATCATTTTTCAATATGTTTTTACGGTACATTCTTTAAAACTTTAGCACAGAGGCCGCTTCTACTGTAAAGAATATATTCTGATTATCACATTATATTGCTTCGATCTTACAATTTAATACGCTTTTTATATCGATTTGATGAGGGAAACCAGCTGCGTTTCCGAAACGTAATCCATTTTATTCTTCTTTTTTAAATAAATTTCAACGATTAGTCGGGAAGATGTCGTATTTATTAAATTCTCGTACCTAAAAAGCTAAAAAAATAAAATGTTATTCTTCTTATCAATTAAATTTAGTTTATTTAGGATCTCATTGGGGACATAATTATCTTCTTTTGATGAATCCTCTGATTGCGAGTGTCGGGTGTAAGTGTTGCGAACGCGTAAAAATTATGTTATTTTATATTTGACAAATCCCTGAAAGTTTTATGCTTTGACAATGGTGGTGAATATATTGATAAAGAGATGAAAAACTATATCTCATCTCGTTGAATTCTTATGGAAATTGCGTCACCATACACGCCGCAGCCAAAATGGAATGTCCAAACGTAAAAATCGTACCATTGTTGAGTGTGCACGAACGATGTTACACGCGAAAAATCTTCCATTGAATTTGTAGGCAGGGGCAGTGAACACTGCAGTCTAGATACTCAATCGGAGAACATCGTGTAGTGATCTTGGAATAACTCCTCACGAGATCTGGTATGGAGAAGAAACCAAGTCTTGGCCACATGAGGATTTTTTGCAGAAGCTTTTGTGCATATTGACGATAAACTTAGAAACAGGCTTAGCCCGAAATCGATTAAAGTCTTACTGGTTGAATATCAGACAAACTCTTCATATTATCGACTCTATGATCCGAGCAACAAGACTGTAAAAATATCGAGAAACGTCTCTTTCAATGAGGAGTCTCGGAGGCAGGCACATATGAGAGACGAATCTGCCTTTGAAGTGAGACTTCCCATGAAAGATTCTCAAGAAGAAAACGTTCACTTGGAACCGGAGGAAGTAGTACAAGAAAATCCCGCAATGAGAGAGCATCTCAGGAATCGAGATATTCTTCGCAAGCCTGCTAGATATCAAGCAAGTTTTGTCCAATAGAAGATGCCCGCTGCATACGAGGAAGCTATCACGAGAAATGATTCTGAAAAATGGATCGAGGCAATAAAGGATGAAGTCGATGCTCTTCGAAGGAACGAAACTTAGAAGATCGTTTAAAGGCCGAAGGATCGAAGGCCTATTGACTGAAAATGGGTTTTCAAGGGTCAGCGAAATGCATCAGGCGAAGTACAGCGTCACAAGGCTCGATTAGTTGCCAGGGGATTTCAACAGCCATAAGGCCTGGGCTACAACGAGACCTTCGCTCCAGTTGTGCGATATGACTTACTCCGAGTTTTATTGGCGATAATTACACAAGAAAATCTGGAAAGGGCACAGTTCGTTATGAGAGGTGCTTTTCTCTACGGCGAACTTAAAGAAGATCTTTACATGGAGTTTCCAAAGGGATTAATCATCGATGGATACAAAGAAGACTTTGTGTGCAAGCTTAAGAAATCTTTATACGGAGTCAAGCGAGCTCCAAGATGTTGGAGTGGAAAGTTCTGTAATTTTCTCAAGCAGTGCAGTTTTGTGGAGTGTGATGCCGCGAAGTGCATTTTTCATGATATTGTCGATGGTTGTGTAGTGTTTCTTTCTCCGTATGTTAATAATGGGCTCAGTACAGCCAAGTCGCTTAAGATACTTAATTTAGTTATTGATTGTTTAAAAAAGGTCATTTGAAATCACGATTAGAGATGCGAGTATGTTTGTAGGGTTTCACATTTAGCGTGATTGAAACAACGGATCTATGTTTTTACATTGAAAAATTTACATTGATAAAATTCTCAGTAAGTTTGGGCTGAACGAGGCAAATCCTATCAGTGTACCATCTGATCCTCATGAAGTTCTACGTCCTGTCGAGGAAGTAGGTGACAGTCGAGAAAATGTTCCTTATCGAGAAACTGTGGGCTCTTTAATTTTTCTAGCCACCGTCCCAGCGGAAACTGTTATACAGGGTGTCCACGCTGGGGCTTACCAAAAATTATGCAACCTGTCTCACACGACAATGCTACCCTTATGGCTGTGTATGGCGGGTTGCATACTTTCTGGTAAGCCCCAGCGTGGACACCCTGTATAACTGTGATGTAAGAGTTCTAGAACGGAAAAGAACAGGTTCTGCAACAGGTTAAGAACATACTTAGGCTATGATATATAAATAAATCAAATGTATATAAATATATTTAGAACAATTTAGGAACAGTGTTGCAAAAACACAATTTTCTGTGATAGTGCTGTAACACATATGTAACAGTGTTACGATATAAATTTGTTCTGTAATCGTTCTGTAACAATTCTGGAACAGCGTTATATGTGAAAAAGTACTTTTAGAACAACTTAGGAACAGGGATACAGAGTAACATTGTCGTTTACATATAAGTATTTTCCATCTAAGTGTATAATTTCCATTTTTCATTTAAAATCAAAATATTGAGATTCTGCAAACGCAGGGTTGAAGTTTAATATAATATTAACCTCTCCGCGAAATGTTTTTCTAAAATAATAATTTTTAGTATTTTTAGTGTTAAGTTAAAAATGGTAAAATAATTGTAAATGGTGCGTGGCGCGCGGGCCTGACGGATGGAAGCACGGCGGCCAGTGTCCCCACTGCCCCGTTGCGACTCCAGTTTCAGGAGTCTCGGCCAATCACAGGGCCAGCAGCCGCTTCCCTCTTCGCTCAGGTCCACGCCCCTCGCCCACATAAATACCCGTGCCTCGTGAGCAGCACACGGATTCTCTCTCCTCGCTCACGAGTGCACTTTGTCCACGTCCTTCCTCCACCTTCCGCGCCGTCGACCTCCCACTCGTCGGGCTGCCTAGATTTCTCCGGACGGTACGACGACATGGAGCCCTTCGTCATCCGGCCTGTCGCCGCCCCGCCCGGCCAGGAACAGCACCTTGATTAAGCCGACAGAATAGTTGAAACGTATTGTGAACGCTGTCGTCGCGTTGTGCGTCACTCTTTCTGTATACAGTGCAAGTCCGATAAGTTGCACACTAATTGGGGTTCTCCCACTACGTGTGCTATTTTGCTTATGATTTGCGCATCATTCTTATTTATGCGCGCACCTAATATCATGCTACAAGAGGGGGCATCCGGTAAGTGCACAATTCCTGGAATTTTCCGCCCCTACAGCCCCGAAATGAGAAACTTATGGGACTTCTACTGTACTCTTATAACTTTTGACAACCTTTTCAATAAATAATAATTGAAAGATTATATTTTACTTTGCATGAAATTTCTCCAAAAATACGCATCCTATGAAAAAATATCCCTAATAAAAACTTTTTATTTTGGAGGGGTTGAAGTGACCTTGAACAAATTTACCCGCCCCACCCCCTCCACAAGAGGCAGGGCGGGGATAGCTGTGTGATTTCAAATAGGAATCCCAATTTTTTATCACAGATTCAGATTCTCCTCTATGAAATACGTAAGTTTTATTATTTTATTATTTCATAGGATGCGTATTTTTTGAGATATTTTGATGTCTCAAGTTGAAACAAAAACACCCTGTATTTTTTCCAAGAAGCGCAGAATTCGTTTACATGTACTCGAGGGTTTTCTATTCTTCTTTCGAAGCCCGTTGAAATTTTTCAAATCGCGTTATTTCATGAAAAACTACAGCATTTTTTACAAAAAAAGTCATTTTAGCCAAATTTTGGTGTTCTGTTTTTCGAAACCCGGGCGGACCGGCCAAACGCAAGCGTTGCGCTACAATGCAGCCACAAAGTAACCCTGAAGTAATATCGCATTATAATTAATAAGAGACACAAAATAAATATATAAACTGTTGCAATTATAATTGTACGTTAAAATTTACGTTAAAAGGTCATGCCGTAATTGCAACAGGTTTCTCTTTCAGCGTTAAAAAATAAAAAAACAAAGTGACTGTCATTGAAGTCTGCCAAAGGCGGCTTCTAGTGCATCGCCAGCAGCATTTTACGTGCGAAGTTCAAGAATAAAATTAAAAATTGGAAAACGTTAATGTGTCGAAATAATTTAATTAATATTATTATGAGAAGTTGTAGGCTCCGGAAGCTACGATCATGGTTCCTTAAAGCAACCAATCCCGACGCAACTGGAACGTTTACGTCATCCACTTCTGCTCCTTCTGTCCTAGAAGGTAAGCAAGAGCGGGAAATTTACGCGAGATAACATCGTGCAACACTGTTCCTTGGAGTCAGGTCTCTAGCCGCGCATGACCTTACGCGGCAGACGGGACAGTTGGAGATGAAGGTTTCACCTCTGGATAGTTTTTTAGAGCTACCAAGCTTTGTAGAATGTTATGAGGAACAGTGTTGACGGACCAGATGAAGTGATCCCAGAAGAACAGCCTTTTGCATCCGGTTTGCGATGGAATGAGCCTGACGCTGGCAAGCCGGAATCTTGTTGAGTTGGCTAAGAAATGAAGCTTTCATACCTCCAAGACAGCCGATTATAAGAACTGCAAGATGGACTTTGAAGTCTTGGTACAGCCTGCTAAGCTCGAAAAGAAGTGCTTGATATTTCACCCGTTTTTCTTCCTCCTTTGCCGTGATATTACCATCGGCTGGTGCCGAGAATTCAATCACGTAAATGATCTTGGTCTTCAGATCTTGGAGGACAATATCAGGCTTTGTAGCACTGATACGTTGAGTGGTGGAGAATGAGAAATTCCAGTAGATCTTACACTGATCATTCTCCACAAAAGACTCGAGTTCCCCCTGGGCGTATGGCAAGACGGG
>CAKNWW010261498.1:0-10069 GCA_932074435.1 Andricus kollari | reverse complement strand
TGTTACTGTAAGGATATGTAACAGTTCTGGAATTCTGTAATTTAACTCAGTGGCGGACGCAGGAAATATTTTCGTGGGGGAGGGGGGGTCTCATAAAAAAATTTATCAACCTTTTTCGAGATTGTAACACTTGATCTAAGTTTTTTGTCAAATTTGATGCCAAACATCTTTATTTCGTACATATATTACGATATTAATCACTCATTAAACCATATCAAGCATTAAAAAGTACTTATATGTATTAAAACTATTCCTGCTAATTGTTAATGAACAGATTTTCACAAACAATTAAACTTTGTTATCAAGTTGTCGCAGCTACAGTGTTATACTCATTTTTCTCGGTTCTTTAGCCATGATATCTAATATTTGATCAGTGTTGATTTGTCGGTCTCTATGGACATTGAGAAGAGCTAATCCATTCAATCGTTGCTCTCCAGTCCTGCTGCGCAAATAGGTCTCTTCGTAGTGCGGAAAATGACCGTTCGCTCGAAGCTATTGTTACAGGGAGTGTTGCGCCGATTTGAATAAATCGGTATATTGTTGGATAAAATGGTCCATCGCAAACATCCAGACTTTCAATGAATGTTTTCGGTCGCTTCTCCTTAGGAATATTCGAACAGTGCCTGTAGTTAAGGACAAATTTTTTTATTATTCTAAGCATGAGAAAGGACCAATTTTTTAATTATTCTAAGCACGGAAAAAGAACAAATTTTTCAATTATTCTAAGCATGAAAAAGGAAAATTTTTATAATTATTCGAAGCATGAAAAAGGACAAATTTTTTAATCATTCTAAGCACGAGAAAAAGGACAAATTTTTTAATTATTCTTAGCATGAACAATTTTTCTCAATTGCCACACCTTTGCCACACACCTTTGCCACATTTTGATTTCGACTTTGAACTCTTCATTGGACCCTAGGATGTCGTTTGGCCATTCTGCTTCCAACGTATGAACGGTTTCGTATAATGCCGATTCGTCGAGTTGCGTACATTATGCTGAAATTATGTTCTGAATTCTTGAAAGAAGTTCTCGGTGTTTTAGGAATCTCGCCTCCAGCTCTTCCGAATACCGGTCCAAGAACGGGATAAAAATTGATCGACGGTAGAAGACTTCAGCACCTCCATCTTCATAATTATCCCGATTCTTTTGGCGTCCCACTCGTCGAGGAACAGTCATCTCAACACTAATTTTTTCTGCAATGTCAGTTGCTGAGATGAAAATTTCGTCGAATTTCTCGTCAGCTTGTGCACGCATCTCCTTCATTTGCTCGTGCATATTGTTTGCGTAACTCACGCATTGGCTCAAATCGCAGTCTTCTCTCTGTAGAAATAAGCTCAGATGTTTCGTCAAGCTGAAGATCGGATTTAGCACTGCCAATGCTATGATGAGTCGAGCTGTACAAATGGATGCAAGTAACGCACTGGGCTGTACACCATCAGATTTGATCTTCGTTTCATCTATTTCTTCCAATGCTAAACAGATGAATTCCAGTATCTCGTAAAACGAACTAACAGACGCCAAATGTTCTATCCAGCGTGTTTCACAAAATTTTATAAGACGAAACTGCTTAGCACCAGAGTTTGCTGCAAGAATTAGTTTCTTCAATATATCGCCAGCTTTTGTGGATTGACGAAAAAAATGCATCACCGTCTTGACTATTGCCAGGCAGTCACATGATTTTCTCACAACAGCTGCACAGACCTTGAATTCTCCACTCATACTTGCAGCACCATCATAACCTTTCAAAATACAGTGTTACATGTTTTAATTTTTTCCGGTATCTTAGAATATTAATGTAGTGAAGGCCTTTTCCGAAAAGAACTTCGAACCAAAAGCTCGAGGTTTTCATGGTTTCCTTTTCCAACGTTCTTTTGTGCAAATGAAATGCAAATGCGGCAGTAAGCTCCATCTTAACAGCTGAGATTCCTTTTTCCCGAGGCTGGAAATTTAAAAAAAGCATCTGGTGCCGATACATGCACGAGGAGCTGGTAGTTTTCATTGTCATTTAGGTTTCTTCTACAGAAATTCTCAACAGCATTAGGTAAAAACCCCTGTAAATTAAGAACGTCAAAAAATATAGAATATTTGTTATTTTTTATTTTATAATTTTGTTTTTATTATTAATTAGGGTAAACAGGGGTATCACTAACAGCTTAAGAAAAAGGAGAATATTAATTTATATGCTTATTGTTTGGTAACGAAAATAGATTCATCTGAAAGGGTAGATTCATCTAGTTTTCCGAAAGTATCCAGTAATATAATTATTATTTGACAAACTATAGTTATATTCACTATAAAATAATTGATTCAAATTCAGTTAACGACACCCCATTTTCAGTGAACGACACCCTACATTTAGTGAACGACACCGGTATTGATTTTCAAAGAATTTAGAAAGGTGGCTATTTGTAATAGCAAACTAATTTGTACTACAAAATAAATAATACACGAGGAGTTCTGAACTTTATACAAAAATACAAACTCATGGAAATTTTATTCAATGAAAATATGCAAAATTGCAATAACACTTACTTTAGCATCGATAAAATATTCATTCCTTGGTTTTTTCACTGATGGACATTCCTCGGTCAAGTGTCCAGGAAATTCAGTGCTTTGAATTTCTGTTGCCGAAGTATTAGGTGCATTTTTCCGTTTGAAAAATGAAGTGATTTTTGTAGGAACCATCTCCGTTGAACGGAAATGGAAAGGAAATGGTATTTTCAAATGCATAATCGACAAAAAAAGTACTCATTGACGTCAATTCAAAAGTTTACGCTTCATCGAGCCACACTCAACTGCAGCTCAATAAAGGAAAATGATTAAACTCACCTTTTGAATTTTCTCAGAAACTTCGGGGGGGGGGGGGGTTGAACCCCGAAAACCCCTCCCTGCGTCCGCCACTGACAGTTGCTATTCCCACCAAAAGTATTCCAATTTTCAATCAAAAACAGGTAAATCAAACCAAAAAATACGAATTTTCAATTAAAGAGTTGAGTTTTCAACCCAGAAAATTTTTTCAGTCAACAAGATGAATTTTTGACAAAAAAGTTAAATTTATAATTCAAAAAGATGCCTTTTCTACCATAATAATTCTATTTTCAATTCACAAAAGACGAGCTTTCAACAAAATAAGTGATTCGACATTTTTTTAATGTATCAGGCTTTGCATTATTTACTAAATACACTCTTAGATTTGGTGATTTAGTTCACTAACGGCTTAGGCAGGAAGTAAAAATATCTAAAACCTTTACTGAATTTAATAAAGGGTTTGAATCTTCTATATTGTTATTAAAAATATAAACTAAAGTGATTTGATAAAAGATATGAGAAAATTGCATAATCTCGTTTTATATTACATTTTACTACCGTTTATTATGATCCCAATCGTTCTTTCAAATGTTTAGGTTATTTTAGATCAAGTTTAGCTTGTAGGAAAATGTAGAAAAATGACACAAAAATATGACACAACTTTTTATACGTTTATACGTTTTGTTGTATATTGCGTATTGTTTTAATTTTCTCTCTTTTTATTTTAATAGCATTTATTTATTTGCTAATTTGGATTCTCGGGCAATAAGTAACTAAATTATATTTAATACGACATAGTTAAAAATATTTTCAAAAATTACGCAACATATGCAGTGGTGGGATCCAAACCACTTTGTTGCGACACTGCGCTTTCTAAAATTGATTTAGTACGAAGTGGATTACAGGATTTAACTGTTAACGGGGTTTAATTATATATATAATCCATGAATTTTAATTGATTTTTTACTGGGTTTTCACACATAATTTAATGAAACCCTTTATTAATTTGATTTAGGGATCAGCGTTTTGCTCAGAAAAAAGTTCTTTTCATTTAAACAGTGATATATCACTGGAAATCAGTGAATATTCGCTGTGAAATCAATAGCAATTCACTCTTACTATATTAGGTTCTCACTGATTACCTAGTAGAAAAAGTTACTGAAGGTTCAGTAAGCATCACTGTAATTTCTGTATATTCTTTCTTCATATAGAGAAAGACTAACTAGTGAGGAAACGTGACTAAATTTTTAGTGAATAGTCACTGGTGTTTCAGTTACTGACTTTGAAGGCGGTTTTCTTTGACAAATAAGTGAAAACCATCACTGGTTCTATTCAGTGACCCACTTCTGACTCATTCAAATTTAAAGAGCACAGTATGTGCGACAGGTTACCCTTCTCTGAATTTGAATCAATGAAAATTTCGTGTGAATCAGTGACAAATTAACTGATAAATCAATGTCTATTCTCAGAAATTTTATATTTCCGCTTCCCTGTTATAGAAAAAAGTTTACTGAAATTTCAGGGAAATGGCAGTTTACTGATACATAAGTAAAATTTTCTCCTAACTGAATTTAAATATCAAAATCTGAATCAGTAGAATTAGACTGAGCAATTTGTAACTAATTTTTCCAGATTTCAATCAGTTGAATTCCAACATTTATTAATTTATTCCATAGTAGAAAAAGTTACTGAAGTTTCAGTAACTGTATTTACTGGACAACGAGTTAAAAGTGACTGAAATTTCAGTGAATAATCACTGACTTATGCATTGAAATGTTGCAAAACCAGTCAATCATTCTGAGTGAAATTTAACTGATTCAAATTAAGAGAGAATAGTATTCAAGGCAATTCAAGAGAATTATACATAATTAAATTTGTTGCACTAAATCCAAATAGATTCAATGGAAGCCAAGTGAATTCCAGAGAGTTAAAGCTTCAATAGAATTTAATATAATTCAAGGTATTTCAACCGTATTTAAGATAATAATGCTAAATTTATGATAATTTAACTGAAACCTGGCAAATTTTATTTAATTGAACGGAATTATAATTCAATATGCAAATATGGAATATGGAGCATAATTTAATATGATTGAATTGGATTCAAACAACTTCAACCAAGCATGTAACAAATTCTAGTGTTTAATTCAGTTTACGTTAAATTGAAGATAATGGAACTAAATTAAAAGTAAATTCAAGTGAATGTATTTGAATCACAAGAAAATTCAAGGGAATTGCATTGAATTCAAGGAAATTGAATCCAATTCAGTGAAATTCAAATGATGTCAAACAAATTCAAATAATTTTAGAAACAAATAAATGTAAAGACTATAATCACAGGAAAAACAAAGTGTAATCTCTACCCCGACTTCAGAGGAATCATTAACTTAAACAAAAAGTAGTTACCACTATGGTATGGTAACTAGGGTGGTATAAGAAATTGACTTTCGAATATAGGGTATGCAAATTCCCCGCCCCCTCCCGCCCATACATACAGAAAATACACCAAATTTCTTCAGAAACATGAGATTCACGTTTTTGGGTTTCCATTTAGCTAGCGGGAGATTACTAGAATTTGTTGGAAAGTCTCCAGAGAATAATTTCTGCTAATTTACTTTCAATTTTCACTGCCTCCAACCCCACACGGAGAAAAATGGATATTAAGATTGAAAATCTGGATTTTTAACTATAGGACAACGATCTAGATATTAAGCGGGAATATTTTGATATTGAAATTTAATATCCAGGTATTAAAAACTCTGAAAATAAAAATATTGAGATATTAAACTTTACTATCTGGTTAGTAAATTTTAATATCAAGATATTACACCTAAATATCTAGATCATTGTCCTATAGTTAAAAATCCAGATATTGAGTCTTAATATCTATTTTTCTCCGTGCATAATCGAACCCCAAAAATGCCCCAAAAAACTGAAATTGACAATTTTGGGCAAAATGAACCCATATGAGCTCTGGTTTTCCCTTTCTTGACAGCAATTATTTTTATTCGTTATCTTAAGTGTTTATAAGTATTTGTTAACTAATTTTCAACTATTTGAACAATTTTCACTTGTTTTAATAGTTTTTTTTCCTACTAACTCATTGGTAAAACTGATAATTGTTTGAAAAATTTACCAATTGTTTAAACAATTAGTTATTATTCACTTGCAATTTTTTCTTACAGAGAGATAGAAAACTCTAATATCTATATCACTCAGATATTACTATCCCATTATGTAACAGATTTGTATTTGTATAAGTTTATTTTGTTTTGACCATTTTTTTGTTGTTAAATAAATGTTTGTAATTCATCTTTTTCTGTAATTAATGCGGTAATTTCTCATTTTGAATAGCAATATTTTTGGTTGAAAGCGGTATCGAATTGTTTAAACAGCACATAAACAACATATGAATTCATGGATCCCTGGTAGTATAACGAGGATAAAACATGACCCTCAATTTCGCAACTTTTATAAAGAAAAATATTTTTAAAATTTGAATTACTTAAACCATTTTTTAGTTGCACAATGATCTTAAAAATAATGTGTTAGATGATAATAACTCACTATAACGTCACATTCATTTGTTTAATGAAATAGGCTATATTTGATATTCGGAAAAAATTCGATCTTTCGACTAAACGCTCGGTACTCGGATTTTCTTTCATTAATTACTTTTATTTGATATCAGGTAGGATCAGAAAAAGATTGATCCCAATATCATTATCGGAAGACTGACTACTTGTACTTACTGTCGGAAAATACCAGAAAAAGTTTCATCTAAATATCCTTATCGAAAGACTGCGTTTTGTCCGCCCAGCACGCACTTTAAACTTGAACATAAAAAATCTTAAAAATTTTAACTTTCCTCAAAATGTCTGGTTTTCAAATTTTTTCATTAATTACTCATACTCCGATGTTCATCAACACAAGAAAAAGTTTTATCCCAATATCTACATCGGAAAAGTGCGTTTCATCCACCCACGCACTCTGAAATGTACGCAAAAATGCGTGAGTAGATAAACCGCAGTCTTCCGATAAGAATATTGAGATGAATATTTATCTGGTTTTACCTGAAATTAAATACAAGTGCTAAGTGAGAGAAAATTTCTGAACGTTTAGAAAAATTTTATAATTTTTTTCGAAATTGTTTCAAATACATTTAAAAGTGCCTACGTGGATAAAACAGTCTTTCGATAAGGATTTTGGTATGAAAGTTTTGTTGTTGTTAGTCATCGAGTGCAATTAATTAATCAATGAAGATTTAAGAACCGGACGTTTAGGGGAAAGTTATAATCTTTTCCGAATTTTTCCGCGTATATTTCAGAGTGCGGGGGTGGATATAACGCAGTCTCCAGATAAGGATATTGAGAAGAAAAATTATATTTTTTTGTTAAACATCGGGTAAAAGTAATTAGTAAGAGAAAATGAGAACCGGACGCTCAGAGAAAAGTTAGACTTTTTTCCATATTTTCCCGTATATACTTTTAGAGTACGTAGGTGGACAAAACACAGTACTACGCGAAGGAGACTAGGATGAAACTTTTGCTAGCATTGTCAGAAATCAAGTACAAGTAATCAGGCAAATAAAATTCGAAAATCGAACGTTTAGAGGAAAGTTAGATTTTTTTCCGAAGTTTCGTATACATTTCATAGTGCGCGGATCGATAAAACGTAGTCTTCCGATAATTATATTGGGATAAATATTTTTTTGATGCTGTCTGATATAAAATAAAAGTAGTTAATGTAAGAAAATCCGAGTACCGAACGTTTAGTGGATGATTCGAATTTTTTTCGAATATCAAATATTGCTTATTTCATGAAAATAATAAATATGACCTTATAATGAGTTATTACCATTGAAGATCATATATTGCGTAAGTTTTGCAATAGTTGAACATAAAAAGTTGATTTCAGTAATTATGAAAAATTTGATATTATCGTTGATAAACGTTGCGAACTTCCGTGAAATGCTGGTGCCGGGCCAGTTCCGTTTACCACAAAAGGGATTCGGCTTATACGAGGGTTGCCTTTTATATTTTGAGCCTAATAATAAAAAGACAATAATTGATCATCGAAAATGGCTTTATTGTTTTTCAAAGTATTCTCCCTGAAACTCAACACACTTTTTCATGCGCTTGAACCAATTTTCGAAACATTTTTTCCACTCTGATTGAGGCACCTCCGAAACATGCATTTTGAACTAATGCCCAATGATGCCTGAATCTCACGATAAGTCACATGACGATCTTGCATTATTAGTTCACGCACAGCGTCAATTTTTTCTGGGACAACGACTGATTTTGGGCCACAATTAAATTCGTTGTACCAGCGTTTCACAGTGGCCAAGGATGGAGCTTCATCGCCAAAAGTCGAAGTGAGTTGATCGATGCACTCTTGTCTTGATAATCCACGTCGAAAATCGTAAAAAATCATCGCACGAAAATGTTCACGATTCAATTCCATTTTTTCGCTGAGACAATATTTTCAAGTCACTGAAAACAATACAGGTTATGCTCAAGTGACAAAACGTTCTGAAGAAGGTTATGGTTAAAAAGGTCAAACTTTCAATTGGAATCGTCAGATGGCACCTGTAAACACTAGTATTGCCAAGCCTCAAAATATAAAAGGCAACCCTGTTATAATACTAGGAGCCTCGGTGGCTGAAGCGGGCAGGCGTTCGGACTTCACGTTAGAATTAGAGGTCCGGGGTTCGATCCCAGAGCGGGAAATTTTCCAAGTACTTCTATCAAAGTTCTGGTAGTTCGGAGCCCACCAGGTTTTGCCCTAATATGTCAAATTAGACATACTGCTCTTATCAGACCACTTAATTGCATTAAAAAAATATGTGCAGACTATTAAAAGAAAAAAGCACAGTCTTAAACAAAAATGCTTTCAACATATTGGGCGGTAACTATCTTAATCCTGAGAGAAAAATGAGCTTCCTCCTCATTTTTTATAATACGAAGTGTTTCGTCGTCCCGAAATTCGGGTTGACTAGTGCAATATTTTTCATATTTTATATTTTTCGGAACGACTAATCGATCCCGTTTTCCAACTTAAAAGAAGGAAAATGTGAAAAAATTGTTGGATAAAGTTCCAAAAAGTACTCGCAAATTTGATTTGCAATTCCAAAGCTCCAAAAAACTATAAAAATTTCATGTTTTTCGGTTATTTCAGGAAATAATCTTAATGTACAAAAAAAAATCTTCAAGTAAAAGTTGTAGGTCTTTTGAAAATACACCTTTCAGGTAATATACATTTTTTCTAAAAAATAACTCTTTTTTGAGAAAAGTAGGAAAATGTTGGTACAAAGCTTTGCATGGGACTTGTGGCACTCCTTTCCCTCACGAAACGTTGAAAAGGGGAAAGTATGTGACCTACATTATATCTGTAACCAGTCAAAGTCGTTCCTTCCCGCCCCCATGAGACGTTGGACAGAAGTAGGGGTTTGACTAACATTATTTCTGTGACTAGTCAGTCCCAGGGGTGCCTCCCCCCCCCCTCACGAGACATTCGAAGGGGGGAGGTATGTGACCAAACTGCAACCTTCCCGTGGTCAGGTGCGAAACTTCTTGGAACATTATCCCATTTTTCTCGAAAAATGATGGATTCAGGCGATAAGTTAGAAGAACATAGACGTATTTTTTTGAAGGGCAGCAACTTTTATTTAAGTATTTTTCTTCTTAAACGATTATTTATCGAAATATAGTGAAAAAAAGAAAAGTTTTTTGGTGCTTTGACCTGAAAAATAAAATTTGGGGGTATTTTCACTATCATTTTCGTAATCAGCAAGTCGAAATATATGGGTAAACGCAGGTTCAAATCAATCGAAGTAAGTACTGAAGTGAATATTATATTGAAATCACTTCGAATATAACTTGAGCTGAGGCAGGCTGTTTCGAGGGATTGTAGAAGTTCTTATATAAACATTTTGGGTAATGCTGGCGACTTGTAACGATAGAGTCCCATGGTCGCCATAGAGTCGTAGACTAAACATTGGCGACTATGGGGCCAACCAGGGGCCTAATATCTTGAGGGGAGGTGAACCAGAGTCAGTTTTGCTCTGGTTGTCGTCCTAAGCAGTCGCATACTATTTTATTTCTGTTGAAAATACATTTTTGTTCAGCATTGTTGCATATTTGTACTCTCATAATTATAATAAATATAATCTTTTTATAAGAAAAGATCTGGATTTATTTATCCTTACAGTACTTATCGGAACTACATGCAAATTTTTTAAACAAATATTAATTATTA
>CAKNWW010261490.1:0-12021 GCA_932074435.1 Andricus kollari | reverse complement strand
CTCCTGATTGGTCCAGCTTAAACATTTAATAACTCAAAAACTAAAACTTTAACTGATTTTTGGAAAAGGAATTTTAGATTTATTTTTTAAATGTTTATACAGCCATATAAGTCCGGACACTTGAGTCTGGGACACCCTGTATATCTCCGATTTTAAAACTGCAAGCACGCAATCACTTTTTCCTTGTCAGAAAAACAGAAAAGAAACCGCAAAGATGGAAAGAGAGGGAAAATGAAATGGCGCGCGATTCAAATATATATTTTTCTTTTGTTGACTTTGTGATTATTAAAAATATCATAATATAAGTATATATCATTAAGCTATTTCCCTTTCGGCGAGCCTCTAGGGGTAAGCTTGACACTACCCGATTCGGGTAGTGTTTTTTAGGTGGATTTGTAGTAAATGGGCTCACCACACCCACGACCGCCAACAGCAGCGCAGTAGTATCAGACGGTCACCCATCCAAGTACTAACCGCGCCCAACACTGCTTAACTTCAGTGATCTAACGGGAACTGGTGCTTCCAGCGTGGTATGGCCGTTGGCCTATAATATAAGTAATTTATTATAATATAATAAGGTTTAAAAGTTTCAATAATAAATTTGAAATTATACCTACCGATAAGGTGATAAAAGTACGAAAGATGTCCAGAGAAAATTATATGCCTTTAAGACGATTTTATATGACATCTTAACGACATTAAACGTCTCAGAGACGTAGTTTGGACTGACCAGGATATCCTTCGGAGTTCGGACGTTAGTGGTTTCGTGCCCACTGGAGTTTGTCTATTTAATATGCACAAATGATACTCGCACTTGCGATGGCAATATGAGACACATTGTGCATGCACTCATTTAACCATCACTCAATCCGGCAGGGTGAAGGCGATGTGCGCATATTATGAGTCGCATGGCGTTACCCGCACGACGTGCGAGTAATGTACGTCGCACGATTGTTATCAGGGTATGGACGTAAAAGTTAAATTTCACGTCTATGAGAAAAGTTTGTTTGTCAAAGCTGTCAACGCAAAGGTTCAAGTGTTGCGCCGAAATGGAGGAAAATGGTGGCCTTAAACCGTTACCGCTCCAGTTGTGTGAAGCAGCAATGTTTGTTTTCTTGTAAGTTCTTTTTTTTCTCTACGGGGGGCTCCGCCACCCAAACCCCTCCTGGACCTTTTAAGTCCGAATTCCTCGAGAAGCCCATAACGGACATTTGTTGCATAAAATATGCACCATTTTTTTCTGCTGGCTAAGAAGCAAACTCTTTGAGGCACTTCGACTCAGGTAAAGGACGGGGATCATTCTTGAAAGTCATGTGTCACAGCTGAGTAGATCCGACCTATTTGCCCGGGATTGCTAGTAGTTACAGGATCTACATTTGGAGACCCCTGATATAGATTGTGCAGTAGGGAAGGTCGGAAAAAAATTGTAAATAAAAAACAGCCTCGCGCTGAATAGTTTCATTTTAGGTCCCTTATAACCTATGTAAAATTTTAGTTTCTTTATCATTCAGAGTATGAAATTTTTTAATTTAATGTATTATTATAATGAAAATATTTTTTTTATCTATCTAGAGGTTTCGCGAAGCGAAAGTATGTTTAAAAACTTGGTAAATCTCATAGTTATATTTAATTATTTTCAGTTTCTCTAGGAAGTTTAGGACAAGATCTCATTTTTATAAACCTCAAGAAACTAAAATTATTTTTAAAAGCTCTGCTAACTATCCTAAAAATTGTTCGAGTACATGGAATCGGCATCGCACTTACCCGTGCAGAAATATAAATGTGGGTCACACAAGGCACTGACCAGTTTTCCCTACTTCGGGTGTGGCCCAGATCGGGTAAGCTGGCAAGGGCCATACATGGCGTGTAACGCTTTTGCAGATCACTTCTCTACTTAGGGAAAACTTGTCAGGACCCGTCCCGCCCTGGAACCCGTAAAGAATTGACTCATTTCTAGAATCAAACTTCTCACGCCCAGTTTTAACAAATAGTATGTGGGACGCGTGTGCCTGGATGATTCTCTCGACTCTCGTTATTGTCACCCTAGCTTAACTCGGGCGGCAAACTTTACACTTGCCTCGAATCACCAACTTCCAGGGTTGGTCAGTTACGCGTAACTCGAGTATTTTCTACGCATAATACGTTTTTGACGTAATATACGTCGAAAACCGTAGAAAACTCCTGTAAGGTTCGTTTTCAAGATGGCCGACTTGTAAAATCAGTGTTATCAGTGTTGACAAGTACATAAACCTACTTTTGAAACATAATAATTATTAATAATTTTGTTGATTTCGTTCTAGTAATTGAAAATAATAATTATGCCTAGGCTGGGAAGGAAAGCCCAATATCATAATGTAATCCCATGGAAAGATATGTTTTTTGAGCGGAAGAAAGAAGGACAAAAAACTTTCGCAAAGTGTATTTTCTGTGATCAGATTTATGAGTTTATAGGATAATTGGTCCCACATTTTTCCTTTAGGTCTACCCCCTCGATACATCTTCTTACAATTTACTGCAATGAAAGAATGAAAAGCGAACACGGGGTCTACGATTCACGACAAGAAAAATAGGTTATGTGAGGTATTTTTTGATACTGACGCATGCGCACTGTAAGTTTCGCTTCGGACGTAATACACGTCAAATCATGTAAAAAACTAGAGAGGTAATATACGTGGCATACTCGGACGGCAAGCTTCACATATGTAATGGGACTCAATGGGAAAATGCTAAAAATAAATTATAGAATTTTGTGTTGAAAAAAACAGATGAAACAAAATTTTCAAATAGTTTTCGGATTTTTTTATGAAATGATCTTGAGATACTACCACCATGTTTGACTGAAAAAAATTATCGATTTGCCTAGTATAACATATTTAATTGCCAAGACGATCGTCAGTGTAATTCATGGTTTAAGAAATGAATGATTTCGAGCATTCCACGTATGGTTTGTCGGGCACTGCACAGTGCACAGTGGTCGAAACTAGGCATTTACTGTTCAGAATCCTTTACGTGCGCTTTCCCTTTCAGGATTTTTATGTCTTTTTTTCTTTAGACATTCTCAGAATTAATTTCGTAAGGTCCTCAAACTCTCCGATTTTTTCATTTTTTTTCTTGTAAAACAATACATAAAATATAATTAAATAAATTCATCAGTATATCAGTTTGTTGTGGAAAAAATTATTTTTATTCTAAACCACCATGTTATGAGCCTATAACGCCCCTTGAAAAGAGTCAGCGTTAGATAGCCCTTCACTGAACGGTGCCCAACTACTGACGGATTATTAGTTTCAAGCACCACCACACACTGACTGACAGATTACTAGTTTACAGAAAAATCTGGGGTTTCTATTAGAACCAATTTTAGGCTCCAAAGGAGCTGCAACGAAAAGGAATCTCTCTTGCCGAAAAGGAACCCAAAATGATAAATGGTTTCGAAATGAACCAAAGTGTGGATTGAAACGGTTTAGAGCCCGTTTTTCTCACTTCTGCCTTGACTCACTTCGCGGATTTTACAAGTTAATGATGCTCATTTTACTTTTTCATTCAGATTAAATAATGTTGCGCTGGGAAAAATGTAATGAAGAAACTAAAATTATAGACATCAGTCATTCTTGAAAGAAAGATAGTGCACATGAAATATGACCGTTTTTAAGGTTATGTTGAAAATCCGACGTTTTCAACTGCGCATGTACCAAAAAAGCGCGATTCTATTTAAAATTATATAATATACACTTGCAATACTACGTTAATATTACATTTTTTTAGGAAGTTGGTTTTTCTGTCATTCAATTTAATTGGTTTTTAAAAAGAATGAAACATTTTTGTTAATATTTAACTGCATGATTATTCATAGTATTTATTGCTTTCAAATAGGCCCGCGTGCTTTTCGGCACATGCGCAGTTGAAAACTATAAATAGCCATCTGTCGCATATCAACGAACCAAAAAGGAACCTTCAAAAAGAGTTCTATTGGAGTCTCAGTTCTAAATGAAAACAACTTTTACATGAGCCGCAACATTACCGAACCCTCAGTTTTTGCTGTGTTTCTCAAATGGCCTGTGGTTCTCAACGCTGCGATTTAATGACTAGTTTTTTTCACGTACTGGTATACATATTTTCGTGATATAACTTTGGATTTGTCTTAGATCGTGAGCAGTGGAAATTTTATATAATTTTTAATGGTCGCACAAGAAAATAATGTCTAGTTCATTAACGAGGATAATACACCTAACATTAAAATAGTTGGAGGATATTCCCAATTACTATATATAATTTTGAAACACAGATTTAAATACCACCGTAGGGTCCCACTGGGAGCTACTGCTATCTATGAAAATGAAACTGATGGCTCCCAATAGGTCCGCGGTATATCCGAGTATATTTACATTATATCTATTTTCTGTGTTCGCAGGTCTTCGAAATAAGGTTCCTAGACGCGATAGAAGAGGATTAATGTACTCATAATAACAAGAATTGTATGTGTATGCAACTTCTGTCTATTGAATCTACAAAAAGTACTTGTTTTTCACTCTTATAATACAGAAGAGAAAAATAGAAGAGAATCTTGTTATACAGAAACAATAAGTCTCAAACAGAGAAATGGATTTGACCGAGGCTTTTGCTCCTGGTGGAGGCAATGAGGACCTTGAGAAGACAGACTTTTTTGATTTTGTTGTTTCACCACCTCCATCGCAGCACTGTGCCTCTGTGGATGGAATTTCTGATGAAGAAAGTCTTTTACATCGAACCACCACCACCACCACCAGCACCTGTAGAACCATGGATTTCTTGCACGATCGTCAACTCAATATAGGAGAGGAGCATGATCAACGTGAACTTCATGGCACATCGTTCATCAAAGAAACCAACAATAATACTCTGACAGCCTTACCACCAGTTTCCACTATTACTAGTTCCTTGAGTCACCATCACCACCACCACCACCACCATCATCATCAGGTTAGAAATCACGACTGTGGCAACATTCAAAACGACCAAATCTCGATGGATCAATCAGATTGTGATTATTGGAATACTGCTGCAGTCGATGATGACAACAAAGAATCAGCATGTAATATACTTCTTGAAGATTTGAACAAATATTGCTGGTCTGCTCATACAAACAGTCATCATCAGTCGCTTTCCGGACAAAGCACCGATACCATAGACGTGAATCCTGTCAGTGACTCTGTTTTAATAAGACCTTGCAGTGCAAATAATGATAGACAAAATACGGATGGCGCTATTTACACTCTCACTGTACTAAACAATGAAACAGATTCCATGGATGCTTTGGATTGTTGCAAGAGTCCTGTTCCAGCAGTCTCAGATTCATGGTCATTAAGACCAAACCTCGACCTCGATGCAATTCTCAACTTAGAACCAGCATCGGTACCGGAACGACAACAACAACCAGAGCATGATAGAAGTGGATTAGATGGCTCTATAAATTCAGAACGATTTCACACGATTTCGGCTACACCGTCTCAGTACTCTGCCGAGGACAGTGGCTTTGTAGAAAGCAAAGATATGTGTGGTGGTGTTACTGGTGGTCGATCACAATCTAATGGTTTAGGTGACAATAATAATGACTGGAAGCTGTCCGATCAAAATCACTTGAATGAAGTACAGCAGCAGGTAGCAGTTTCTGCCGCAAATGTCTCAAGTGCAGATTCTGCTGAAAGCTTGCTCAGAAGTGCTTTGCAAGGAAAATTGTATACAGGTTCTACACAAGTGGTTTCATCCTCATCTCAGGCTAATTCTACAATGTCATTAACCGCTACCAGTAATGCCAGTAACGCACTGCAAATCATTACAGATCATCACCAACAGCAACAGGAACAACATCATCAACAGGAATCCCAACAATCGGAAGATGAGATGATAAATACTTGTACGGATGAGGATCTCATACTTTCACAACTGGATGCACCAACTTACAGACCGGGCGACTATGAAAAATTAAAAAGTATTGCGAATGAGGTTGTTGAATCATACTGCAGTTTAGAACCGGTTTGCAATGTCTCCGCTACAACGACAGTGATGTATACGTTAGATCCAAGTAGTGGTAGTCTAGGTACCATCACCTTACCTGCTGACCTGGGACAAGTTGGTACAGTAACAGTGGTAACAGCTAGTAGTCTTGCTCAACAGGAAATGCTTCAACAAGCTGTTACCCAGACAGAAATTGATCAGCAACAGCAACAGCAAGTAACGTCAAATCAGATAGCGAACACGAGAATCGTTCCAGGTGGTGGTGGTAGTAGTGGTAATTCAACAACGAAATCCGGAAAGAAATATTGCAGGCGTAAAAATAATAATTCTAGTAGCCCAAGTGGAACCAACAGCAATGTCTCTTCACTCTTGAGTAGCAGTAGTGGTAATAGTACCAGTAGCAGTACTAGTTCAAGTCAGCAACAATCTACAGGATCTGGTGGTTCACCCAGTAGTGTACAACGGAAGGAAAGATCTCTTCATTATTGCAGTATCTGTAGTAAAGGTTTTAAAGATAAGTATAGCGTTAATGTACACATCAGGACACACACAGGAGAGAAACCTTTTGCGTGTTCACTGTGTGGTAAAAGCTTTCGACAAAAGGCTCATTTAGCCAAACATTACCAAACACATGTTGCGCAAAAGCCAAATGTTGCCAATTCCAACAATTCCAATACGATTGGTAATAGTAGCAATACGAATAGTAACAGCTCGTCTGCGGACATGTCAACGGGGCGAACACAGCCACAACTTGTACCCACTGTTGCCACCACTTGTAATCCGTCCAACTAGTTTTTATTTTGTCCCCCCCCTAGGAAGCCTCGACCGAGCAATTTTTGTTGATACAGTGTCGTAATAGGTCATTAGATGATCGAATTACACAATTTGCCTATAATAGATTTTTGTATTTTTTATAATATAATTATGCTGCAAATATAAATATATTTATGCTGTTACAGCTCTTTAAGGACAAAGTAAAGTGAAATATTTTTAAGTTTCTTTTTTTTACGATATTTCTTGAAATAAATTGCATAGTCAATTTACATGTGCGGTGTATATGTCCAAAAATCTTATTAGTACTGCGCGAAACAATTTTTTTGTTTATTAGCTAATAGTTTTGCTATCTTTTGTTCAATTTCAACTTTAAATCAAAACCATAAATTACACTAATATGAGTCTAGAGCAAGGCCGTAGTCAGAAAAAATTTTCGGGAGCGAATTTCAAGCGGTATACTCGCGTACACTGAGAAAAGTATATATCTATTATGTAGATGTTTCCAGAATTTCTGAAGGTTAGGGAAGGCAAACCCCAGTCCTGGCTGCGGCCTTGTTCCAGAGAACAGATTAGCACAACCTGTGAAGTTAACTGGCGGGCACAGCTCAGCTCTCACATGCGGAGAACCCCCGGATAGACTTGGGGCATACGTGCGCGCGCACGCAAAATCCTCTCTGCCAGACTAACGGTTCTCCGCATGTGAGAGGTGAGCTCTGCTCGCCAGCTAACTTCACTGTTGTGCTAATCCGCTCTTTCTCTCTCTCTCTTTCTAATATGCATCTCGTTTGCACCACAAAAAAAAAGGAAAGTATACTTCAATGGAACTCAGCGGGACTGAAGGTCATATCGTACTTAGCACCAATACCTATTTTACCGACTTTAAAAAAAAATAATTCACATCCCCACGAACGAAACAGAGAAAATGTTCAAAAATCCATAAATAAATTATAAAAATGTTGGACTATGCAAACGTTCCTCAGTGCCTTTTATTTAATTTGACAAATTTTCGACTTGATATCTCATTTTGTGTAGACGTGAGTTGTTGAAAAGAAAATTTCAGTAAGTTGGAAATCGAGTAAGCATGACTTGACCTTATAATTAACGAACTTTAACTGAAAGATACTCGCCCGTAGGATGTTTAAAAAAGTGTCACTAAACGATTCAGCAAAATATCCGAATCATTTAGTCGATATGTAAATTTAAATCATTTCATTAAATATAGTCATCATATACATACATGTACAATATACGTATATCTGAAATATTTATTATTCCGTGGATTATATATAAATTGCTATTTATACTTCACTTTACAACATCCTTATTAGAAGCGGTTTTGCACAGCAGAACGGAGAGATTATAGTTTGTATAGCATTTTTTATTTAGGTCTATAAATGCTGAGCTATTGTAAATACAGACTACACATACTAGTAAATGCTATCTGTACCTTAGGCTGGTCCAAAAATGGCTGCATTTTGTTCTCTATGAGGCCTCACAAATTCTAATTTAAATTTTTGTAACGGGAGACGGATATTATTGTGCAATGTCACATTTTCAAATACTCTTGTGTGGAAAAAATTGTGTTTACCGACACTGCACGTCGGCTCCACATCTTGTAATGTAATTAATAAGTAACCTTTTTTCCAGTTTCAGTATTACCTCAGTATTACAAACCTGAAAAGTTTAAATTTTTTTACATTAATATATTATATATATTTTTTTTTAAATTAAAAAAATAGGCTTCATTTTAGTAGACATAAGAACAATTCGCGTGGGAGCGTTCTTTGAGAAACAAACCTTTTGGACCACCCTATATACAGTTTTGAAACTAAATTAATTACGTTTGAGTGGGAAAAGCCTGTATAGAGAGAACAAAAAAAGGTATCCTTCTTCTACTTAATATACTTTTCGCGACAAGCTTTCGTTGTAGTGGCAAATGAGCTTTAGCGTAAGCTAATATTTATTAAATTAATTCTTTTTATCACTATCCAGTACAACATCTCTGTAAAAAAGTTACATTTTGTTCCCATACATTATATATAATATAATAACTGCGAATTCGTAATTGTGTAAAAAAGATGAAAATGTTGCTGCCACAAATCTGACAATTAAAACCATGACGAGTAGTAAATACAAGTACGTTAATGTTATAGATATTTTATACGTATACAGTATATATATGATTATATAAATATTAAATATATATTTTTTTGTTAATTAGACTGTAATCTGCAATAAATATGCGCGCAAGCATTTAAAAACGATGACATTATACAATGTAAGCAACAATTAGTAGCACAAACTGTGATTTAGGTACATACTCAATGAATGGTTAATAAGAAATGTCATACTGGACGACTATATAGTGAATTTTACAATGTTAAGGGTTTTGATATAAATTTTAAATAAAGCTTTTTACCTATACTTGATTTACATTCTATAGCGGGAAATAAATTATGTCCTAGAACAATATTGCACTTTTTTTCGTAAGCTTACTTAAAGATAAAACATAAAGTACGTCTCTATCTCACACTTGCCCCTGAACTCTCTGTTTGTAAATCGAAATTATCGTAAGAATTAGTAAAAGTTTTATTGTTGAAATTTAGCCCGGGAAAGTTCACAATACAATTTTAATTTTAGCTTTTCATGTCCTGTTCTTCTTTTATGTCTACTATATATATTTATGTTAATCCTTTCTCAAATGAACCCGATCTATGTATTTTATGGATGATATACCTTTATAAAAATGAAACGCACGTTTATACCGATTCTTACTAATCTGTTTTTTTTTCTTTTTATTATTTATTAATATTCACATTTATATTTAAGCCATGAATGAGTTTACTCCCCAAATGAGATTTTTATTTTATAGTATGCTCGCAGTGCTTAGTGATCACCCCCTCCTTTAAAAAGATGTTGAACGAGCCTAATTGCAGGTGCTTCATCATAAGGGAGAACTGTAAAACTGAAACCATTATTATCATCATAACAATATTACATTTTTCAATAAAATGTTTCTCTTTTTTTTAATCAAATTGTTTTCAAAACTACTTCCTAATATACCTTACTCCTTAAAATATTATCCCTTTATAGCGATAGAATATCCAGGATATATATATATATATATATATATATATACCGCGATATATTACCGCGATTTCGCTGGGAGCGGGTGCAATTTTTCAGATTAGCACCTGCTCCCAGCGAAATCCTGCGGTTGTCCTTATGACAAACTTTTAACGATATATATATCCTATATACATAATGCGACATTATGTCCATATTCAGAATCCTATACGCTACCACATATATAACTACTATTAATTTCTCAAGTGTACCCACCTTGAAAATGAAAGTTGCCCGATTGGGCTAAAAATTGGCATAATTGTAGTCATATTAGATAGTTTTCCTCACACCAAAAATTAATTAATTTTGATCATTATTTATCAAAGTGGGGGGCGGGGTACAATTTTTGGTTTTTCAAGAAAGGCCTTACTTTCAAACATTTGTAACTTTTTTCCTATTGCTTTAAACAAAATTCCACTACAAATGTTTTTTATAGCTTTTTTCACAAAATTTTTGGTCATCGTAACGATTTTCAAGAAAAGTCAAAATTTGACCCTAATTTTTGGAAATCAAAAATAAATTTGACTTTTTTTCAAATTTCGACACTTTTTTTTTCTTCAAAATAGTTTGAAAAGAAAGCTGAGATTTTTTCCTATAAGATCCCCAATTTTCAGAGTTGCAAATTTATTTGTCTTCGAGTAATAGAACGATACGTAAACAAAATGCTATGATAGAGCGGCTGGCGCGCGATCTCCCCTATGGCGCTCACGTCGAGGTTTTTTGTGCAATGCTTTAATGCCAGTTTTTCAAGTTGAGTAATATTTTATGCTACTGAAAAAACTGTTTTTTTTTCTAAAAGTGGGGCATAAAGTACATAACTAATCTTAAACTCCGTGGTCTTGCCCACGACTTCCGTTTGAAATTCCCCGCACTACCAAAAGGAGCTCAAATTTGCAGTTCATGTAGATACCCACTCAACAACTCAGTAGGAATATCATCCTGGAACTCTGGTGATATTGCAGAACCTTCCGGCAGAGATAAGGTAGATACTGAGGATCATGAAATGATATCTGACGATGATGGAGATTAGCTATATGACAGCGAAAAAGATTTAGATGTCTTAGGCACCAATCTGCAGAGTGAAAAAAATATCATAAAGCTGGTGTTGAAGTACTTGGTCAAATCATCAAAAAATGCAATGCCTCTAAAGATCTTGAAGAACAATTTGAATATTTCTCGCTTGCACCACAATCTTGGGACAAAGAAAAGCAAGAAATGTCAAAAAATTAGTCTCAGTGCATGGAATTCTTACGCTTCAGAATCCAAAAAGAGGAAGAGCATTGACTCCTGAAACTAAAACTCTAGTGAATACGTTTTATGAACGCGATGACATAAGTCGAATGATGCCAGGCGTGAAAGACTTTGTGTCGATCAATAATGATGATGGAACTGGTTCACATGTTAAAAAAAGGTTACTACTGTGTAATGTCAACGAGTTATATGCTTAATTTACATCAGAACAGGCCTGTGAAAGGCTGTTGAAATTAAAAACTCATCACTTTATTTCAAAGGAGCCTGGGGAGTTTTTGATTTGCTTCGATTTCGCCGAGAATTACGCGTTCTTAATTCAGAATGCAGATCAATCATTCCACTGGAATAAGGACCAAGCTGCAATATTCATTGTGGTGATTTATTATAAAAAATATGGAGAGCTCAAGCATGTAAGTATCGCAATCATATCTGATGACTTAGCTCATGACACGGTGGCTGCTCACGAGTATCAGGAAATAATAGTAGATTACTTGAAAACTCATTTCAGGCCAAAGAAAATCCACTATTTCACTGATGGTGCAGGGCAACATTTTAAAAATAAGAGTAGCTTTGCTAATCTCCGAGCCCATGTAGAAGACCTTGGTATCCAAGTTGAATGGCATTTCCATGGTACATCTCATGGTAAGGGTGCATGTGACAGTATAGGAGCGAATATAGAGAGACAAGCAGCATGTTCGAGATTACAATGTTCTCCGAAACATCACATATTCACTCCCCATGTTTTGTTTCAGCGGGCAAAGAGTAACTGTAGGGTTTCCCACTCAAGGTGGGAAACTTCAACTCAAAGTGTTTTCGTCCTCCGAGAAATACGACATCTTCTCGAATGGCGAAAAACAGAATCCGCAAAAGAGGTCT
>CAKNWW010261470.1:0-10246 GCA_932074435.1 Andricus kollari | reverse complement strand
ACGTAATCCTGTGTGCGGAACACTTACCAGAACCTCTCGTACTCAAGGGCTCGCATCTGCGGCAAGTAACACGGAGTAGGATGCAAAAATCTCGGATTCAAGTTCTCGTAATCATGGAAGAGGAGAAATAAAGAACGGAAAGAAGTATACATAATAAGTATGCAGACGAAGGGATAGGCAGATGGCAAAATTTTACTAGAACTCCACAAAATTACTGATAACTTGAAGCATTTTTTTGTAATATTTTCACGTGACCACATAATGTCGAAAATATAATATCTTTTTAAATTACCAGTTCACTAACCACCAATATCTTAATATCAGTAGAAACAACTTTACTCTAAACTTTTTTCATTCGCTTCTTATTCACGAGTGAAGAGTTAAATTAATTCAAATCCTTATTAGTTTTAGGACGAATTTGAAACCTTTTTTATACAATTTGAACATATTTATGGTTCCACTTTTTCCAAAAATCTAATTTTTATCAATCTTGTTATACTATATTTATGCATAACCTTATATATGGAGGTGAGGGTGTGACGCCTATCTCATGCCCGCACGCCTATAAAACTGTTTAGAAATTACAAATTATAATATGCTAGCGTGGGAGGGGCCAAGAGATGAAGGGAGGTTGAATATGTACGTTGACGATGGGCAAAGAGAGAGGGGGAGAATAAATCTAAGGGGGAAACAAGACAGATATGAGGGATAGAAAGGGGTGTATATGAAAGTGATGACCAGAGGTCTTGGAGGGTGATTGAAAGGTGGGGTGGGTGGCGCATGATGATGCGACAGGTGGTCGTAAGAGAGGAGAATGTGTAACAGGGTAGGAAATATAATAGATAGAGGGGGAGAGGCAAATTTTTGAAAATTAAATATGAGAAAAGTTGTTGGATGGAGGGGTTTGACTGGCGAGAGGGATAAGAGGGGAGTGGGAGAAATGAGTAATTTTGGGAGAACATATAACAAAATCCTCCTGAATGGGCGATTGTCATTAGCTTCATGAGCGTCTGATTTTCCTTCAGCGGCTGCACTCGGCGTGTCTGTCTAATATTAATTTTAGTGCGGCGTCAATGTGGTTATCATTTGGTAAATTCAATTTGCCTTTTTAAACATCATTTGAATAATTAGTGGAATAGTTGCAGCGTTTCTAGATGATGTGTGGTTCAAGCTGCGATTCAAGGAGGTTACTCCTTTTTACACTCTTTAAAGTCAGGTAGAAGAAAAAGTGGGCTGGAAATAATTTTATGGGCAAATTGAGATTTTTACGCTCGAGGGGACCACATTTAACTTACGCAGCGGCCAGAAACGAATACTCTTAGGTCTAAGTTGCCTCTTAGCTTACATAGAACTATCTTGAGACAATTTTCAGTGTGTATGTATATTGTATAATCATAACGTGGTCGGTCCCCGCGGGTGTACGAATCTCAATTTGACCATGATATTATTTCCAGACCCACATTTTCTTTTACATGACTTTGAAGAGTGTAAAAAACTTATTTTTTAAAATAGAAAAAAAATTTAAAGTATGTTTTTTTTTGAAAATCCATTTTTATTTGTATTAAAAAAAAAATTCATAATAAAAAAAAATTGTTATGATAGTCTTAAATCACATAAAAAGAGATTTTCAAAAGACTATAATAAAAGTCCAATCAGATAATCCTAAAAGAAGTTACACTAACCTGAAGGTGAAAAAATACCTGAAAAAGGGAAAACTTCTGGCTCCTGTATATTGACAACCGGTTGATAAATCGATCTATAGTTTTGTGAATTAATATAGGTCCACTAGGACTATAATTTAGCCAAACTTGAACGCGATCAAAAAACAATACAATAATTTTAGGTGGGAACACTTGACGTATTCTGCCCCTTATGTAAATGTGAAGTTTGATGACTGTCAGATTTTGTATCTCAAATCCATGGGTCGTCACAGACCAGCGCCTATTCACTATATTTTCGATTTGATCATTAAATAGTTCGATAGGTATTTTGCTATTTGATTTCTATTTATTTATGTTTTATGTTTTTACTCATTTTCTCCTGAGGTGGTCGAATTTTATTTATTTGTCATATTGGCATTATTTGATCTGTTATGCTATTCGCAATCTACTGAATGATCTTCAGTTCGCTAATTAATAGTTTACTCTCGCAATCTAAAATATGTATAGTTTATTCATAGGCTAATTTCGTAAGTACTTTAACTTCAAGAATCATCTTACTCACATTTCAAAATATTAATTCGCAATATTGTTTTTGTTAATATGAAACTAGCTTCTATCTTAAATTCTCTTAATCGTATTTTAACAATCACATTTTGTATGGACGTACCTACTTAGACATTGTTTGTTTGAAATTATTTTCAGTTCAATCAATTTTCATATTAAATTCCTTAAATAAAATACAATTTCAAAAAACAAAGTCTGAGAAAAAATACCATTTTTTGATGTATCAAAAAAGAGTTTTTGGCAGTATTTAGCTCTAGCATGTCATATTTTGCAATAGATTATATCTGCATAAATATTGAAATCTCCAGTTAATTTAGTGTAACACTGTCAGATGAGAAAATATCGTTGGTCACATAACGTCTTGGGACCGAATCTAGCAATACTGTAGTGGAAGAGATAAAGTGGGCAGCGAAATAACAACTTGAGTCCTGCGCTAGAGAGTGGTAAAAAGATAAATAGTAGATTTTTTAGAATAGGACTGGAAGAAGGAGATCTACACCCCGAGGGGTGGTACAGGAACCTTCTCATATGAATCGCTCTTTCCGTCGCGAACCAAAATATCCCGAGGGAAGAATCGATCGTAAAGGAGCAACTGCGATGAAAATAGACTCTTCATAGCATTTCGCTCTTCAAAGAACGGATATCGTATTCTCGACAGATCGAACGAGAGGATACCCCAACCGTGCAAAGTGATGGAAAATATGGAATTTTAAAGGGGCCTTAAGATCCCGAGCGCATTTCGCTTCTTCGATATTGCCGATCCGAATTAAAAATAAACCACTCCTCAGATACTATTTACTCATCGTCTGCATCAAATATTAAATTGCTTTCTCGTATTCGAAAGTTTTCATTCGCTAAATTTGTAATATTATTTTTTGTTTGTTAAGATTTTGCGGTTGGCGAATGAAAAATATTTTATATTCATAAATATATATATTTAGTAATTAAATAATAAGAAGAAAAGTGATCACGTGACACCTTCGAAAAGGGTCATTAGCGACTGTACTATAGGGTTAATTACAAACTTTAGGGTATCTGTGTGGTAGGTTATTTTTACCAGGGAAAGAAGCAAAGTTTTCTGAAAACACATCCAGCCTCGCTTTCTGCTTTTGGAATCGAACCCGCGTCAGCGTGGCTGCCAAGGCTGCAGTGTTGGAACATAAGACAATCACGATACCGTGTGTGCCAAGATGACTCCCTAGAAATGAAATATTTTTTTTTAATGTTACTGTACCTAAGTACCTTTGCCTTGATGATTTAACTTTAGAAAGTTAGATTTAAATTTTAATTTATTATGTTTCTCATCATCTCTATTTTTACAATTCTTTTTTAAAAATATCAAATTTCTTTCATTTGATTCAATCCAAGTTGATTTAACAAATTAATTTAAGTGTACTAATAATATTGTGCTGGGTCATATATTTTACGTGTGGATATTTTAATTATCTGCTTTTTTTGATAATTTCCTTTTAATAATTATTATTGTGTGATTATCAAGACTCGCGGTAACGATTTGCCGCCAAGTAATAAAAAAGTAGAAGAAGATGCTAAATACCAATCCGGAAAAAATCTGCATGAACTAAATAATTGTGAACACAAAAATTAGAATATCTCATGAAATTTATGAGATATCTTAACCAAACATGGTGGTTAAATAGAATCCACCAAATTTAAAAAATGCTGTCCGTTTAGAAGATATGAATTAAGAAGTAAAGAAATGGTGGTAAAGAAATATAAAAATATATAAAATATCAAACTTATAGTCTTGAAATGATAAAAATAAGTACTGTGTAATTCAAAATATCATTTTTAAATTTAAAAAAATGTTTAATGCTGGAGTTTTGAACCCTTTCTGCATCTGACTCTCTTCCCAAATAAGAACAATAATTATAATACACTGTAGTATAGGTGCATAATAGATTTAATGCTTTCACGATGATTCATTATCATAAATTAAAAAGAGGTGTTTCGGCTTTCAATCGTATGCAAAACATTGCAAAATATTGCAAAACATTGCAGTTCACTTCTTCAGGGCTAACCTGCAATGTTTACGAAACGTCGGCAAGATTTGTAGTTTTGCACACGATTGAAACCCTAAACATCTCTTTTTAATTAACAGATGCATAATACTTTGAAATGTTGATTTTTTTCATTCTGGAATAAAAGCATCAGTCCAAAGAGAGGTGAACAACCGTTCTTAAAGAACGTAGGCCTTGTTCGGGGTCAAATTTGAAGGGTCAAAAGTAAAATGAGGGTTGGACTCTCGGATCCCTGGGGTTTGAGTTTAAATGGCAAGATCAAATACTCAAAGGTTATAACTCTGGCGTCAAAGCTCAGACGAAAAGGTACAGGTTAATGTACCAAATATTCTAGAATAATTGAGAAAGGTCAGGGTTAAGGTTTAGAGGTCAAAGGTTGAATCTCAATCTTCAAACGTCAAAGGTTAATGTTCAGTCGTTAAATTATAAATGGGTGTACAATTTTGAGGAAAAGTTATATAGGTATATTCTTTTTCACATACTTTCAAAAAAATAATGCTTTATATCTATAAATTTATTCTTTTTTATTTTCAACAATTCTCCATCTATTATTGTACATATACCTGTGTATAGCAACATAGCGGAGGAAAATAAAATTAGAATGAGGGCTAACATTGTTCATGCAGACATCTTAATGTATTCGGCGCCGCTGTATCGACGCGTTCTTGTCATAGTTTCATTACCCGACAATAAGTCGGACTTCTTGGAAGTTGGTAAACCTATACGTACATTGCGAATTCCTAGGATTTAAAACATTTATATCTAAAGTGCATTGCGGAAAATACTTAGCCTTTAACTCGATAAATCATCGATACTTAAAATTGAGGTTACATCCATAAAATATACATGCTTCTGACAATTTATTACCGGTAGCTACACATTTTCAGTACTTCGCATATAAATATGAATCAGCTGCTAGAATATGTTTATCAGATACATGTAACTTCATTTCGCTCGACTTTCTAATAAAATATCACAATTTCAGTCAAATACAAATTACGGCATGTCGAATTTTAGGTGAATATTCATGTACTTCCTTAACAATAATTCTTAATAAGCTCAGATTGCAAGTGATGAATCAGAATATTCGATTTAGGTTACACGAACATAGAATTGCAGAATTTCAAATTAAAATAAAATATTAATTGACCTGCCTGATGAATTCCCAAATACACCAAGCTTATCTTGTGTTAGGAGTGGCTTTTGAAATTGGTTTCCTTGAATACTTTGACTTAGTTACTAATTATATCGTTATTGAAGTAATCTGTTTTTTAATAAATTCAAACATGGATTCGAATTTTTACATTGTCCTAATATTTTGTTGAGGATTATAATCTAACGTAGAATTTCGGGAGCTATTTTTAACCCTTCGATGGCACACTTTCCGACGCGGAACATAGCTGGCATACTGGGATCTTTTTTACCCCAAGCGAAAAAGGCTTTCCGCAAAGAGCCAATTGATTATTTTGAGTAGCTGCATTTTTTACACACTCTTGGATAGTTACGTTAAAGAATGCTGTGGGTTGTTTAGTTTAAAATTTATTTTAAATATGAGAAAAAGATTGTAAAAGTTGAACCAGAGCGAAAAATTACATTATTTACGACAAAATTAATAACCTTTTTTTTCTTCCTTGATAACCGTATTAGTACTATTTTCAAATGTTGAAGGGATATAAATAAAGTTCAACATGTCTGGGGTCTTTTTGACCCCAGTGTGCCAGCGAAGGGTTAATTATGATAATCAGTATTGTATATTAACAAATTCAATTTTTTGGGAGACTATAGCCAAAACTATTCCACTAAAAATTAGTTTACAGCTACTAATTATACCTTCATAGAACCTTTAAACGAGGATAAGGCGGCATGGCAAATCCATTGTTTGCAATAAATAATTTATGCATAGTTTTGGCATTTTCATGACTCGAGAAATAAAATTTTTGACCCGTGGTTCACACAAGAATTCTACATAAAAAAGACAATTCATAAGCGATTTTGAAGTTTAGTGGCTGAGTTTACTCGTTTCAGAGATACATTTTAGAGCAAATATTTACCATACACGTATGTCAAAAACTAAAAAAAATAAGCCCATCTTAAAAGTTGTCTATGACTTCACTAAATTTGACATAAATTAATATAGTTGCGAATTACTAACTTTCAAGTTAAACGATCTCGCTTTTATATAAAGTTATAAAGTATGCTATACTAAATAAAAATGTGATGGAAATAATTTTAGCTAAGCCTTTTTTTTACTTTTCCATAAATATTAGGAAGGCTAAGAAAGCTACCGTTCATAAAGTTTACCATTTTTCACATTGATTAAAGGTCGAGTATTCTGTTCCGGCAAAATATGCCGGATTTTAATTTTCTCGTCCGGCATATTTTATCGTGTACTAAATTGAAGTCCAAAGAATCTATTATGAATTACAAACGATTTATTATTAATTCCAAACAATTCTATATTAATAGCAACGATTTAAAAAATTTATTTCTGCAAAAATATGTCGGACAATAGAAAATTAAAGGGAAATCTTGAAGACAGGTGGATGTTATGTGTCATCTGTATATATCCGTATTCCTTGCCGGATCTTGATTTTCTCTTTCGGTAGATTTTGCCGGATTTTAATGTTCTCTTCCGGCATATTTTTAATAACGTCATGATTTTCCGTAAATTATCATAAATTTCCACAACTTTCGTAAATTTTAACAAATTTAATAAATTTCCAAAACAACTTCATAAATTTCAACAAATTTCATAAATTTCCAAAAACTTCATCTTCAACAAATTTTTACAAATTTCGTAATTTTTCCAAAGGATAACCTTCCGAAATGGGTGGACCTCCGATTTTCTTCGGGCTCCGTATAATTATGTGTTTTGACGCGCTGATTAAGAATATGATAGTGAAAATTGGCGCGAATTTGATTTTCATGGTGAAAACCATAAACAACCCATAAAAATCATGGTTTTTTGCATTTATCTCAGTAATTATTCAAAGTTCACAAAAGTATTTTTAATAAAACTTATAGATCTCCTCGAAATACACATTTTATGTTTCAAGCATTTTTTTATAGGAATGATAGTTGTCCAGAAAATCAGTAGTAAATCAATTTTCATGTTTAAAACCCATAAAAATCATGGTTTTTTTAATCACAGGGGTGCCTTCCCGCCCCCACGCGGCGTTGGAAAAGGAGTAGGGGTACGACCTTACACTATTTTGGTAAAAATTCACAGGGGTGCCTTCTCGCCCCCCATGAAGGGCTGGAAAAGGGGTAGGGGTACGATCTTATAATATTTTTGTGACCAGTCACAGGGGTGCCTTCCAAGAATGTCATAAATTTCCACAATAATGATAAATTTCCATAAATTTGAGAAATTAGGGTAATTCATCAAACTTTTCATACATTTTTAAAATTATGGTAATGGATGGAAATATATCATAATTTAGGGAAATTTTAGAAATTCATGGTAATAGATCGGTAACTTTTGTGACCGTCACAGGGGTGCCTTCCCACCGCTTACGACACGTTGGAAAGGGGTAGGGGTTTAAGCCAACATTATTTCTGTATCCAGTCACAGGGGTGCCTTGCCGGAAGAGAAAATTAAGATCCGGCAAAATATGCCGGAACAGAAAATTAAGATCCGGCAAAATATGCCGGAACAGAAAATTAAGATCCGGCAAAATATGCGGGAACAGAAAATTAAAATCCGGCAAAATATGCCGGATCCGTATACACTACGTTGATTAAATTGCTATAGTCCAAACTTTGTATGTGAATATTATATGCAAATTCATACATTAAACCTTGCAGAAAAAAGCCACAGAGGCTTTTCTGTTCATTTTAATTTCTGAGGTTCAGTGTTTGTTATTGTTTTTATATTAACAGATTCTGCAGACAAATTATGTATTTTATAAAAATGCATTTTATGTAGTCAATAGTTTAAGATTGGAACTAGTTCTTACGTAAAAAATAAAAAGTTTCTCATCGTTTTTCTAATTTGTGAAGATAGGTGTTGATTTTTAGTAGTGCACTTTCATGACAGACTTAAATATATTAAAAACCCACAATGTATGTTGTATTTGACATTTTTCTCTACAATTCATAGGTTTGAAAAAAATAAATTTTGATTTTAGAAAATATTTTACTTTCGGCCTTTTTTGTAGTTTTTTTTTGTGAAGAATGTTTAGATAAAAATTCCAGATCATGATAAATAAGATTTTTTTATATTATCTAAATCGATAGAATGCCTAGTTAGTTAGTTAGTTAGTTTTAGGACGGGCAAGGAGCCCATGGAGAGCTCCTCTGGCGATCAAGCTATAAAGCCTATTGTGGCACACCCTTACTTAATCTCAGCAGTTGACCCCAGTCCTCTTGACGAAGCCTAGTATGTCGACTACTGATCGCGTTGTAATTTCCTCTGTCCCATAAAATGGGCCCCGAGGGTCTGTTGCCTGAGCCCAGCTGATACCGGGCACTGGCATAGTACATGCAGGCATGTTTCATCATTCCTGCCGCATCTCCTGCACTCTGTCGTGGGGTTATACCCCATTTTGTGCATATGATAGTCCAAATGGTTGTGCCCAGTTAGGATCTGTACCACTGTCCTTATGTCTTTCTTGGGTAAACCCAGGATTTCCCTGGCTCTGTCCATCCTATGGGTATAACCCAGGATGGATTTCGCCTGACGGCAACCCTGGATCTGCTCCCAGTATTCCCGGTGTTTTGTTCGGATCCAGCTTTTGATGGCCAAATCGATACAGCAAGACGCTATTCCCAGTACCGGTTCTGGTCCTATGTATTCACTTGCTGCGCCGCTTTTTGCCAACTGGTCCGCTCTTTCATTGCCCTTGATCCCTGTGTGACCAGGGACCCATATGAGAGCCACATTGTTTCTTTCTGCAAGTTGGTTTAATGCCTTTTTGCATTCCCCAACCAGTTCTGATGTTATGTCTGGTTTCCCTATTGCAGTTAGTGTCGCTTGGCTGTCGGAACAGATCTGTCTGTCAGTAGCGTTTCCTTCTATTAGTGTTTCAGCACAGCGAAGGACGGCCAGGACCTCCGCCTGAAAGACAGTAGCATGTCGACCCAGTGGTATCCCTATCCCTTTCCCTCTCTTGCTGTCATAAATTCCTGCTCCTGACCCTGCCTCACCCCTGGATCCATCTGTATACCAGATTTCCCCTTGGAGAAGTGGGTTACAATTTGCTTTCCACAGATCCCTGCTTGGGATACAGACGCGGAAAGCTTTGGAAAAGTTGAAGCGTTTTGTTATTTTATCTTGCCTCATCTGTAGAATTGGCAATGCACTGATATCATTCGGGAGCCTAGTGTGCCTAGTCCCCTGAGTCCTTCTATTTGCTCTTACCAGGCGGCCCATCGCGTGTGCCGCTCTAGCGGTTATCGCAACATGTGGGGGTCCTTCACAGAGCATGAATCCTATCGCCGCTTCGGGCGTAGTCCTCATTGCTCCAGTCCAACCCCTAAATGCTAGCGTTTGTAATCTTCGCAGCCTGTCCTGCATTGTTTTGAGTTCCGCCCGTGGCCACCAGACCACGGCTGAATGTAGGAGCCTGGGTTTTAGGACAGCAGAGTAGAGCCGTGCAAGCATTTTAGGCCCTAGACCCCACGTCAACCCAAAGGCTCTCCTGCACATCCAAAAAGTCATGACAAACTTCCTGCATTGGGTCTCCAGGTGCTTTGCCCAGTTCAGCTTGCTATCTAGTTTTTCGTGAAAATGACCAGGTTGGTCTTTTCAGGATTTACCGAGAGCCCTGAGCTATCGCACCAGAGCTCTACAATGCGCAGCGCCGATCTCATAAGACCCATCAGCGTCTCCAGATGAGCCCCCCTGACTGTGATTACAAAGTCATCCGCATATCCCTGAGTATAATACACAACAATGCACACAACAATGTCCACAACAATGCACCACAGGAGGGGCGACAGGACACCCCCCTGTGGGCATCCCCGCGGAGCTATTCCCCT
>CAKNWW010261428.1:0-11905 GCA_932074435.1 Andricus kollari | reverse complement strand
AAACGGCCTGAAGATGAGCCGATGACAAGTCTTTATTCATAAATAACAATTAGTATGTCAACCTTCAACTCATGAGGAAGTGATTTTATGATTCCGGCTGTCCTGGAAAGTAATTTTGAATCGAAACGCGCAAGCGCAACAGCTAGAAAAAGCAATCTTGCTCAAAGTGCGCAAGCGCAGTAGCTAGCAAAAGTAATGTTGCTCAAAGAGCGCTAGCACAGCAACTAGACAGTATCTGTTCTTGTGCTGTAAATTTATACCCCCTACTATGATGTATGGCCCTGTATACCTTTAGTCGACAAGCGTATCCAATTGCATACACTTCTAAACACAAGCGCGTCGCATTTCACTATGACAGAATGCACCGAACAAAGCGTGTGTATTAAATTTTGCCAAAAATTAGGCCAGTCGTGTTCAAAAATTGTATGTTGATGAGTCTATAAGTCATACTCAAATTAAGGAGTGGTTCAGGCGATTCGAATTTGGTCCTACTTTAGTCGAATGTGACCCTCGCTCTGCCAGGCACCCAACGGCCAAATGAAGGCAATGCTCACTGTTTCCTTCGACCAGGAATATGTTGTGCACAGGGAATAAAGAGTGATCCAACTAGAGTTTTTTTTTAATAAAAAAAACTCATAACATTGAAATTTTTTGTGGGGTATTTTTTATCATTCGGAAGAATAATTCTTGAAATTTATTTTTTAAAGATTAGTGTCTTCAAAATGTTGTCCGCAAGTACGTCTCAGCTCGTCCATCATGAGGGTCCAATTTTCGATGACTCGTTCGAGCATTTCGACCGGTACCTGGCGAATAACACGAGTACAGTTGGCTTCCAATGCCTTAAGTGTAGGATATTTGCTGCCTGAAATTGAAGCCCGTGGTCTCAACGACATTTAGTTTCAACAGGACTTGGTGACTTGCCACACAGGACGCGAAACAATGGAATTATTGAGAGAACGCTTCGGTGAGCGGTTAATTTCACGTTTCGGGCCGGTTAGTTAGCCACCGAGATCATGTGATATCACGCCTTCAGACTTTTTCTTTTGGGTCTACGTTAAGTTGAAAGTCTACGTGGATAAGCTAGCTACACATAAGGCATTGGAAGCCTACATTACTCGTGTTATTCTTCAGATACCGGTCGAAATGCTCGAGCGAGTCATCGACAATTATTGGACCCTCAGGGTGGATGAGCTGAGACGTAGTTGCGGCCAACATTTGAAGACAATAATCTTAAAAAAATGAATTTCAAGAATTATTCTTTCGAATGATAATAAATATCCCACAATAAATTTGAATCGTATGAGTTTTTTATTTAAAAAAAAACCTGTAGTTGGATCACCCTTTACTTTCCGTTTTTACTTTTACTACTCGTATAGATGATTTATATTCAAGAACCGCTTTGCCTCGACTCGACGATTTTCTTCGATTTACCATACCGTGCATTCAGATCAATTTAATTAGAAATGAAGAAAATGTTTGAAGAAAATAAAAATCATAAAATATGAAACAACCATTTTCTAGAATAGCTGCTTCTATTTACTTTGTCTTTACCTAGATTATCCTTAAAATACGCCGTTTAATTCTCTTGAATTCATTTTTAATTCACATAAATTTGTGTATGTTTTGAAATTATTTTAAATTTCCTCATAGCCTTTTGAATCTACCTTGAATTTTGTAATTCTCCAGGTTGATTCTTCCCAAAAGGAATCTTTTTGCAGCAAAACTAATCATTTTGCGATAAACTTTACCTAATCTTGCAGCAAAATAATTCTACTTGTATCAAAAAGATACTCATGTGGTTAAAAACAAAGCAAATAAGAGGATGAAGCTTTTAATTTAATACAACTTTTCCTCTGATTGTGAAAACCTGTGTTGGGTAACATTTTTCTGATATATGAGGTTAATATATCACCACATTCATGTAAATCACGAAACAATCTAATACTGATCACAAAGAGTATTTTCTCAATGGTATATGCAATTAAATTGAATAACTTTGGAGAATTACAAGTATGCTATGCTATTCATCTCTTAGAATGTCGACAGGAGCGTCTTTGAATAAGATGTTTGGTTGTGAACGGAGCTTTTTGCTGAGAAATACTCCGTTTCTAATGCAGCCAGCAAGGGTTCTCTCAGGTCCCGGTTTACCGGGACCTTCATAATGCTGCTTACGCGGTACATAGCGTGACGGAATACAAGTGTACATGCATACGGAGGTGGAAGCAGAAGCTCGTTTCTCGGCCTTCGAGCATTTCGAGAGGTTATTTCGTGTCCCCAGGCTGCAATACTATTGCGACAGCTTCTTCCTGAAGACCGCGTGTCTGTGAATCCTCACGTCGTAATTACACAACTAGCTGCTTCTCTCTCCCTCTCTCTTCTTCTCATCTGTCTGTGTCGCATTCTTTCTCTTTTCCTCTTTTCCCTCAGTACATTGCGCCCTTAGACTTTTGCCATTTCCGCCTTTCTTTCGACTCGAGACATCTCGAAACCACTTCTCCTATCTCGAGGTCGAGCCCCAATAAACGCCCTGGTGTCGTTCTTGTACTAACCGTTTTTTGAATTGCCTTTAAATCCTCCACTCGGCCTGTCTCGTCTGATTTCAGACATTGGATCCTTATCTGATCATTCGTAAACTAGGAAACAAACGCATGCTACAATTTTCAAAGAAATTTAAATTTAAATAATGGGATGTGCTTCAAAGGCGTCTCTTTAAATCGTTTTTTTGTTGTTTTGCTTGTGGGAGATAGGAAGGAAGATTTCGTTGAGATAAATAATAAGGAATACTACAATAACGCATGATTGTTTAGATTTTGATTGATTAATATTGTGAAGAATTCGTACTGTTTCAGTAAAAAATGTGTTTTTTTTTTAATAACATTTCATTTGGTTCTTTGAGCCAGATCAGACAGCTATCCAAAGTATCTGGATTTACTATCATGGTATTAAGCTAAAAGATACTATATTTTGTAGTTCCCAACATCACTATACTTTTTTGAATACTACTGAATTGGATATTAATTTACAATTAGACCTTATTGCACTTAAGTCCAATTCTTCTCAATTATCCTTTCTTTCCAATAAACTTAATTATATTTCTGGTCACGTTTTCAATTCGAATCCCGGTATTGGATATTGTTTCACTGTATATTTGAAATTAATTTGAAGTTACCAGAGCAACCCTCGCATGTTCAGAGATACCCCGCTTCTACTCCGACATTCAATAAGGACTACCCAGCATAGCAGTTTCGAACTTGCTCGCAGCGTTTTAGTAAAGTACTCGAACAGACGCTTGGCTTACCTTAGTACCTTTTCTCCACTCACTGTATACTTCCAACTTCCGTAACTTTAAAAATCTCGATGTTTGTTGACTATTTTATATCTTCATTGTTTGGGGAAAGCTGATTAATTTTATTTAAATTGATGAAGTTTTCGATTATAAAGAGAATTAAAGTTTTGACATGTTCGTATTTAAAAAGATATAAAATTACAAATATTTTAATTTCAAATATGCTTTAAATTTTTAATCTTATCCTCAAAACGAAATGGAATTTCAAGTACTGAGAATTTCAATTTTTCAATTCATTAAAAATATTACTATGCTTTTATACCATTTTTTAACTTAAGATCATTGTACGTGTAAAATTAGCAGGTTTTTTTTCTCTTGGTTGAATCTTTAATATGGGGTGACCATATTTTCGGAATAGGACTGTGAGGATGTGGTCTAATATATAAAAAATGACTTGGAATCGAAATTCTACACCCATCCGGGCATAATTCACAGACGGTCACTTTATCTCCATATCTGGTCCTTCGAACCGGCCTATTGACACACTGATATAATTCATAAACTACAGCATTGTATTTAAAAATCTCGGTATCTTTGATTTTATTATATTTCCCTTAGTTTTCTGTATGGTTGAGAAAAATATAGAATTGTCATACTAAAATTCCGATAACTTAAGAAAAATCCGATATTGAAAAAGCCGCAAACTTGAAAACTCGGAGAAATAGTTTGAACGCTCGTATCGTATGTTCGCATCGCTCGCTGTGTGGAGAACATGAGGAGTGGCTGGAGGAGTTTTAGGGGAGGTGAGATTTCTTGAGGGAGTGGGTATGCTTGCCAAAACCACCCTGCCGTACATCCTTACAAGTACAGAGCCGAGTAAAAGGTGACTACGTGAACGTAGGAGCTCGTTGGTTGTTCCTTAGTCCTGAAGACGTAACATGCTAGACGTAAGACGCCTGAGGATATATTCTCTCTCTCTCTCTCTTTCTCCTTCTGTTCTCTCACTCTCTTACTCTCTCTCTCTCTCTCTCTCTTCTCCATTTCATTCGTTGCAGCGTTGGCTCGACAAGTAGCAAGGACTTTGAATTGCCTGCCAGTGGCTTAGCGTCGAGTTTACGAGCTTGCTTTAGACTCTTTAGAGTCCTGCGCGCATGGTAGTCCGCGCCAATTTGCACCAATTTGCGAACAGCATTGCCCTTTAGAAATCCCAACCATGCAGCCCGATTTCTCCACCTTATGCTTCATTATTTGATCGCTTCGAACGCAAATCGTTACGCTACCCAAAGAGAGAATACCGTCTAGAGCTCGCTGAGATCGGCGAAATCCCTCAGCTTCCGGGAAACTTAGACTTCCAGATGCTTGTTGGTGCAAATGCTCGTGCATAAGCTCTCACGTGCTGAACGTGGCTTATTTCGATTTTTTATGAAGGGCAAAATCAGAAGTGAATCAGAGCTTACAAAGGTGAGATTTTAGCGGGTAAACGAGTTTTTTGAAATCTTGAAAATGTAGAATTAATTCGGTACGTTTTATTTTTTGTAATGAACCACAAAATATACAAAAACTCAGTTCGGAAAGGGAACGGCAAGCGCCCATCAAAAAGGACTTTGTAGGACCATTTGGACCCTCAGCCCCAACCCTAAACTCTTCATCAAAGCACCCACGCACCTGACTCTCCTTGCACCCCTTATCAAACTTTTCCATTTTTCTCCTTTATCCCTCCCACCCTCCTCTCAATTCTCTTCATAACACGCACTCCCATTCCTCCCATCTTCCCCTCACATTTTTTCACTCCCGCCCCTTCCCCCATCGCTCTCCTCACAACACTCACCTCCAATCCCTCCCGTTGCCCCTACCGTGTGTACCCATCGGCCCTTCTGACTGAGCTTCACTCACTCTCAATCCTCCTGCCACCCCCTTTTACTTCTACCTCTCACCTATCCCTTCACATTTTCTCACTCCCAACCCCTCCCCCGCCGCTCTCTTCATAACACTCACTTCCTTCCTCTCGTCACTCTCTCTCTCTCTTAAGCCCCTCCTCCCTTGTAAGGGAGTTATTATTTTGCAACAAGGAATGCTCTCGACAACTTTTGCCAGGGAAAACATCGACAAGATACTTTGCGTACACTTTTCCCTTGTATTTGGTCATTTTTATCCGTTTTTCCAATTTTAAACTTTGAATTTTTGGTATGAATAATTAAAATTTTTAATTATAATTGTAATAGTCTAATGCAGCTTTATCTCACGATTTTATTCATATTTAATCTTATTTTCCACAAAAATTTCACTTGCGTATGTTTTAGCGTTATACGCCAGGATAAATATTACAAATATAATATTTTTCTCTGTGCCCATTAACTGGATTTGAAAAAGAAATTTGTTATGGGGCAGCCAGAAAGGATACGTTTTCTCTGATTCCTAGAAGTGGGCTTAGGGAAAGAGAATTGGGGAACAGAGGGTGGTGTAAAATATGAGATATCAAAGGTAAGAGAAGTAAGCTAAGAGAGCATAGGCCATAGGTGACAGTTCATAGTTCATAGGCCAGAAGCCAAAAGTCAGATATCAATGCGAAAGGTCATAGATTAAATATAATATGTCAAATTTTAGGGTCGAAGGTTAAAATATTAGACCCGAGCTCATACATCTTAGACAAGGGGTCAAACTCAATCAGGCGTGATGAAAGGCTGCAAGCAGACTTTTTTCTGATTTTCTTCGATGAGAACTCTTGGATTATTTTTTGTATGCAAAATCTTCGGATCGCGACTTACATAGCTGACAGTTATGTATTAATTAGCTATAAATAATCATAAATCTTTTTATATATCACTGACTCTCGCAACGTTTATAAACAAAAATATGAACATTTATTTAATTACTCGAATCAATTTTTGGATGTTCAACCATCTTAAAAATAATGTTTTATATTATTTTATATGGTAATAACCCATTATAACAATATTTCAAGCCCATTATAACATATTTCAAATTCCCGAAAGACAATAAAACCATCAAAAATATTTATTTCTGAAATTTTTAAGCCCGAATTATAAAATTTCTGAAAATAGTAAACTGACAAATTGTCGAATATAGTAAATTTTTAAATTCTCAAAAATAGCGAATTGCCGAAATTTCATATTCTCGAAAATAGTAAATTGCCCAAATTTTAAATCCCGGATAATAGTAAGTTGCTGAATTTGTAAAATGCAGAAAAAAATGTAACAGTTTCTTTTCTGTTAATTAAATAACCTTTTATTGCTTGTAACATATTTTTTCTCATGTGTACCATTAATTTTTTTCAGGAATTGAAGAATTCAGCAATTTACTATTTTCGAAAATTTAAAAATTCGGAATTTTATTTATTTCTGGAATTTACTATTTCCGGGTATTTTATCATTTCGAGGATGTCGGACAATACCAGAAAAAGTTGTATCCCAATATCCTTATCTAAACGTCCGGTTCTTGAATTTTTGTCACTTATTACTTGTACTTGATTTCAGGCAATAGCAAAAAAGGATTCATCCCAATATCCTTATCGGAAGACTATGTTTTCTCGAAACACGCCCTCTGAAGTGTACGAAAAAGTGCGTGGTAGGATAAAACCCATTCTTCCAAAAAGAATATTTAAAGGAATATTTTTCTTGTATTGTCTGACATAAAATACCAATAATACGTAAAAGAAAACTTGAGAACCGGACGTTTCGAAGAATGTTATAATTTTTTCACAATTTTTTTATATACAATTCAGAGTTCGTGCGTGGATGAAACGCAGTCTTCTGACATGAATAATTATCATCAATGTTCTGTAATAAATAAAGAGGTCACAGATTCATAATAATACTGACTTACAATATTAAATATTTTGTTCAGTTATTTTTTATAACACATTTAAAACTAAGATACTAGTTTTATCTTAATAATGTTCTATCCGTATGCGTTTCATTATCACAATTGAAATCATAAAATATTTTAAGTTCAGGAAAGTACGATCTTCATTTATTTTCAAAATTCAAAAGCAACTTGGTTTGTATATTTACATATATGTTACTACATATATGCATGTAGGTAAGACCGTTTCTTTGTATACGGTTCTTCAAATTCAAAAGTTGGGATATGAGTCTCATACTAACTTAAATTTAAGTTAAATCTAAGTATAAGATGATTAATTCTACGGTTGCGAAAATGATTCCTCGGTTGGTTTTGGGTCCGCAAATTCGAGGAGTGTCCATCAGGCGAGAAGCAGGCCATAAATCAGGATTGTGAACGTGGTGGGATGACCTGAGGATAGGTTGTTTGGGCTGACCCTCGACCCAATGCACGGGCTAGCGTGACCCCTTTGAAGAGTGGTCAGGCCAGTAGAACAGGAAACGGTCAAACCGGATTCTGATTGACCTGGTCCCGGGCCAACGATAATATGGTCACTCCTTCTGGTGACACGCGTCCCGAAACAAGAATGATTTATCGGCCAAAGCACTTCGCGGTTATTAGTTACTTATTTATTACACTACCTTATGCAAATATTTGCTTTTTTCTTCTTCCCTTTACATTACCTTTTTTCGTCTATTGCTTGTTATTGAACTAGGATCCATGCAAAAATTATGTCTGATGTTTTTTCTGTACTTTAAAACTTGCCCAGGAGTCACTATTTTCACTTTCGTTCACTTTTTAGGAACAGTTGCTCAGTCACTTTTCTACGTTTTTCATTGAAATTTTTTTTACTTTCACATTTTTATTATTCTTAATTTATTCTTACTTTTTCCCCATTGGTTGCAATTTTAATTCCTTAAGTCTTTAAGTCTTCTTTTTGTTCTTTTCACTTTAAGACTTTTACTTGGTACTTTTGATGACTTTTCCAGCATATTTGACGTGATAAATGAGGGACCCGGACGGAATGCCATTTTTTTATACTTTATCATTATTTATATCCATCCAAAATAATTTTACTAAAAAATACGTTATGTGAGAAAGTATTAAAAAAAAATAATCCCACAGTATTTCGTTATTTGAAATTGAAAGCGTCCATGACTGAATGAATTCAGAAGGAATTATTATACTAATGATAAAACGTAAGTTTGTAGAACATTGTGTTCTTCCTCATAGACGATTTGTTTTGTATTTATTGTTGATGTAAGCATATAAGTATAGTTATAAGGAAATAAAACTTTAATAAGATTCATCTTGCCAAAATTAACATATTTGGTACTTATTATGCTGCTATATTCCTGATAAAAGAAAAATTAAAAACTTTCAAAATTCTTATGTATATGAAAATTGTTGTATGGGGATAACTGTAAATATTCCATAAAGTACATCAACTAAATACCACCCCATGTTCGAAAAAATTAGGTGTGCACTGTACAGTAAGGTGGATCGAAAAAAAAAAATTTTAACAATTGAAAACTCTTTAGCACTAAAAAGCTTCCTTTTGGGTCCCTTATAACGTATATAAAATTTGAAATAAATCGATTGATACTTTGAGGTTGAGCGGAGTCGAAATAGAATATAAAGATTTTTTAATCGCAGAGTTATCCTTTTCTTGACAAGTCCATGTGTCGCTACCGTATAGAACATTCGGTACAAATATAGAATTATGTATTGCCATTTTTGCTTTTTTTATATGTTTTTATTTCTGAAAATAGACCCAGCTCTACAGATAACGTTCTTACCCTCATTTATACGCCTATCTAACACCCCATCTATTTTTCCGTCGCTAGTATGAATTAGCCCAGATACACGTACTTGTCAACTTGTTCTAATCTCTCATCAATTAGGACAATGCTGCACATTGTTTTCTGACTTTTTCCTTCAAACACTATGATTTTTGTTTTTCTACGTTAATTTTGAGGCCCATATTTTTCATGCTTGTATGAAGTTTATTCAACATTCTTTGCAAGTCCTCGATTAATTTGGGAAAAAGTTTTTTATGATTTTAAGAATAAAAATGAAATATCAGTCATATCTTATGAAAGGGAAAACATTACTTTTTTTAAGAAAAAGTTTCGAAATTACGAAAAACAATTATTTGAGCGATAATTTATGTAATTATAGTTATTTGTTTAGAAAATGTTTTCTTCCAAAATAATTTATTTAACAGGTTTAGTTATAGACAAAATTTGCTTAAAAAATGAGAAACCTAAGACTTGTAAAAAATATTTTTTCTGCAAAATAAGCCATTATTTATTGATATTCAACCATTTTTCAAAACTTGGTTAGAAGCGATAGTAACAAGAAAATTTAACTGTCAAAAACATTATTAAAATAAATTTTTTCTGTAAGTTTTAAAATATTTTTATTGAAAATTATGTTTTTTATTGAAATTTCATCATCAGTAATATGATTTCGAATCTTAAAATCATAGAAAAACTATTTTCTTCAGAGATCTGGTTTTTGGCACGACAGCTACCTTAATAAATCAACCTTATTTATTATGAAAATGATGTATTTCATTAAAATGTAGGTACAAAATTTTTCTTTCTTGAATAAAAAAAAAATGCACAAAATTCACATCTTAAACATTTTTTGAGAAAAATTTGAAAAAATGCAATCTTTTCTGATCAACTTTTAAACTTAATCAATCATATATATGCATTATTTAGGAATAGAATCCGTCTGAATTTGATGAACCTAATTTATCTTATTTTTGAGTTATCATAAAACCGTTATTTTTGACACACGCACGCACGCACACACACATACACCTTTTTTAGAACCCTCATTTTTGGACTCCTAAGGTCGAATCTTTAATTGGCATTTGATAACTGAAACTTTAAAATCATCCCAGAATGTAAAATTTGGATAAAATTGTAAGCCTTATTATTTAACCAATTTTAAAGCAACAATTCTGGATTCTTTAAAATTGAACAAGGAATGCTTGTCTCCTGGACATGTTTTTCGAATTTTTCACTCGATCAGCTTCTCTTGAAAGGTACAGAGGTCCTTTGAGTCCAGAATTAAATTACTTACGGTCAAGTAAATGCTGACCAGCGGTCAACTGTTTCGCAGCGGGGGTTGCCGAAAGTCGGCCAACCACTCCGATTCTCAGGACAATTGAAGCAAATCGAACACAAGTCTGTTGGCGTTTCATCCTACGAGGGTGGAGAGAGGGTGACCTTTTCAAAATGGCTGCACGCCATTTTCATATTGGCATTCCTACGATTGCCATTTACAAGCAAAAAAGGAATTAAAAATTAAGTATTCTGAAGAATAGAGCATATTAATATTCTAGCAGTAGATCCTGTTAATCCATAAATAAACCGATATTGTTTAAGAAAATATGTATTCCAATCAATTTACTGCAAACTAAAAGCATATAAAAACATTTAAATTATATAATTAAAAGCTTCAATAATTATTATCATGACGGGATTTCTTTAGTATTTTCCTTCAATTATTTTCAAATTTGGATGATAGAAATATTCATAATAATGAATCAAAACTCAAACAGTATGTCAATTTCAAAGAATTTAGATTTCGAGGCCTAGAATAATTTTACAATTTTATAAATTTAAAAGTGTGATATTGATTCTAATTTCAAAGTATTTTATATTCGATAGCTTCTAAATTTAAACATTTTTAGATTATATCCTTGGAATTTTGATTTGTTTTAAAATTTATGTTTTAAACTTGAAAGCATTTATTAAATAATTAATTTGAAAAACTGATTGCAAGTTTTTAATACCGACCAATTCAAATTTTCAGCAGAGTGATGCTTATTTGATTAGAATAATCCAGATTTGGCATCAACATTTTTTGACAGTTACATGTAAACATTGAATTTGTCTGTAGTGAGAGCAATGGATTAATAATGAGACCAAACGACAATACGCGTGGGAATGAAAAATGAACCTCGAATTTTCGACATAATTTGGGGGATGACGTACGCTGAATTGTAAATGAGTTCGACTCGTTTTGAGTGGAATATCTGCTAGAGCTTTTTAATTGTTGGGTTATTCATGATTCAAATTTACCACCAAGAAGCCACCAATCAAAAGCTTCTCGCAGATATACTATTATTATTTACTATTATTCCATGATGAGAGCTTTATTGAAAAAAACACGAATATCGGTTGTTAGTTTCGTGAAGTTGGGCTCGTACATTTTTTTCATTCTTTAAATTAGATCATGTTTATATTAAATAGAAGACTGAATTGAGCTGCAGCACTGTTAATACCGTCAGGATTTACTGCGAGAAAATCAATTTCCAATGCGGATCAATTATAAATGTTTCTGTTTTACAATTTTGCAGTCAATTCCTTCAGAGTTCACGAATTGGGCGAAACTTTGTTGAAGCCTATTTGAGTCTTTACTTCCGCAAAAAAATAATTGTTTTTAGATCCTGTGCCCAAAATAGTCCTTATTGATACTCCTGCTTTATATTTTACAAATGTGCGACTTGTAAAGAATTTCCACCCAACGCTGAAAGTACTTTATTTCTTTTCTACAATAAGAAAGCTTGTATCATAGATAGAAGGTGATTGGATATTTTTCAGACAATAAATCCGCTAAGGATTCTGAACACAACACAATTTCCAAAGATGGAGGTGCTTCCCTTGTTTTCCCGATCACGCCCCGACAAAATTACAGCAGCAGTCTACTGCTCCTTGCACTATTTCTCGTATTGTTTTT
>CAKNWW010261371.1:0-12505 GCA_932074435.1 Andricus kollari | reverse complement strand
TTACTTTTTGATAGGATTCGTAGTTTTTGTTTTATTCGTGAAAACAACATTGAAAATGAAAAAATTAAAATTTTGAACAAACGACACAAGCTATGACAAAAAAAAAATGAATAGACTGAAGTTGCTCATCCAAAAAACAGCTCAACATTTTTTCAAAAGCAATCATCTGTATAACCTAGTTGTTGAGCACGAAGCGCGAGTATCGCAATGAGAATGTAATCGCCAAGGCCGTAGGTGCTTTGAGAACCCTCTCGAAAGTCAAATTGAAAAAAACATGTTTAATTTCACTTTATGATTGTAGTTTACGAGGGGTTTGTATCACAGTTTTTGATTTGCGCGCTCAAACTGGGCGCATTTTCAGGACAGCTGAGAATAAAAATTAGTGCTAAGTAAAGAGAAAACATTAATGTATGTATATCATTAAGCTATTTCCCTTTCGGCGAGCCTCTAGGGGTAAGCGTGACAACTACCCCGATTCGGGTAGTGTTTTTTAGGTGGATAGTTTCTTTTAGTAAATAACTACAAGTGTGGGCTCACCACACCCACGACTGCCAACAGCAACGCAGTAGTATCAGACGGTCACCCATCCGAGTACTAACCGCGCCAAACACTGCTTAACTTCAGTGATCTAACGGGATCTGGTGCTTCCAGCGTGGTATGGCCGTTGGCCATACCATATGTCATAATGAAAAATCAAAATTGTACATTATTGTGCAATATTTGAATAAGCAGTACCAGATAGAGGTTAAGGCCGAAGGAGCTTTAACAAAAGAGAATTCTCAATCGTCAAATTACAGTTGTTAACGGTTTGACCTTTAATTTAAAAAAGTATGTGCACAAATGTGTGGAAAATACCAAGACCGAGCGCGTAGCGCGCAATGAGAATGTGCCCGCGCAGCGGGCATATTTTTTTCATAGTATTTTCGATAAGTAAAACCGAAATGACAAGTCCTACTAAAAAATGGTTATGAGAAATTTGGTATGACTTTTCAAAAGCTACAATTCCTCTTGAAGACTTTTTTCCATATATTGCGTCGTTTCGCTCAAAATTTAAATTTTTATTTTTTTTCGTAGTATGTCCGATGCATACAACCAAAAAGACGAGTTCTATCAAAAATTGTTACAAGAAAAATGGTAGATATTTTGAAAAATTTTAATGTCGTTCATTCTGTCGTTGTTTGGCATAAAATTAGAATATTCGATTTTTGGATAGCATTTTCTATGGTTGAAATCATAACTGTTCGTCAAGCAATACTGGTTAACGAATTTGTTCTTTCTTTAAAGGACCGAAAAAGTGTGCCAAAGTTCGATTTGATCCGTTTATAACATTCTCATCAGAGAAGGTATTCGATTTGTGTAAAATTTGACCCCCACCCCCTCCCTTTTTTGTCAAATATCCACGTTTTGAGACCCTCTGAATCCGAAAAACAGGTTTTCACGGATGTGTCTGTCTGAATTTCTGTCTGTATGTCTGTCTGTCCGTGAGCACAATAACTGTTGAAAAAATTAATTTATTAGATTGGCCTTTGGTCTACTCTTCAAGTGTCCTAAAATGAAGGTCAAGATCGTTAGTCAGCCATTTTGGATACAAATTCAGAAAGTTAGAGCATTTTCAAAATATTTGAGACCACTTTTCTTAAGATTTAAAAATGTTATGTACGGCTATTCGTAGTACTCGGAAACTCGAACAATAATAAATAACAAAATATTTTTTTATTAAATAATAATAATAACAAAATAAAATTAACAGAGTTATAGTATTTTCAAGATCCAAAAAAACAAATGAAAATAAACATTTTAAGCCTAAAAACGCACAATATGAAAAAAGGTATTAATCAATTTTTTATAGGACTCGTAGTTTTTCTTTCATTCGTAAAAAAACCAACATTAAAAATGAAAAATTGACATTTTTGGGCACACGAAACAAGGCACGAAAAATAATAATGAGACAAAAGTTGTTCACCAAAAAAAGCTAAAAATCTGTTATTGATTATTTTTTGATGAAACGCGTAGTTTGGTTTTAATCGTAAAAAGTAAAATTAAACATAAAAAAATGAACTTTTTGGACAAACGACACAAGCTATGAAAAAAATTAATAGACAAAAGTTGCTCATATAAAAAATATCTACGGTTTTGCAATTAATATTTTTTTGATAGGACGCGTAGTTTTTGTTTTAGTCGTAAAAAATAACATTAAAAATAAAAAAATTGAATTTTTTGAAAACCGACACAAGGTACGAAAAAAAATTAATAGACAAAAGTTGCTCAGCCAACAAAGATCGACAAATTTTTTAATAATAATTTTTAGATAGGACGAGTAGATTTTCTTCTATTCGTAAGAAATAAGTTTAAAAATAAAAAAATTAAATTTTTGGAAAAACTACACAAGATGCAATTAAATGTTTTATAATAAAATTGTTTTTTTCTTATTGGTTGCGCACTTTTTTTCAATTACAAAAACCAGACAAGGAAAATACGTATGTTTCAATACCAATGAAAATTATGAATTGTAATAATATAAATTGATTGAAATTATACATCTTTCAAGGTAGCTTAGAATAATATTTAATAGACTATGTAGTCATCAATATGAAAGGGTGGGAGGAGACGGAAAGATTCGCAGTAGAAGGGAGAGTAGAATCAGACCATCGGCTATTAGGATTTTGGGTAAGGGGCGAGAGCGGCAGAAGGCAAGGGGTGAAGAAGGGTCGACGGGGGAGACAGTGAGCTGGACGAGGGAGGCGATAGATAGGTATAGGGAGCAGTTAGGGAAGTAACGCTTTGAAGGGGAGTCGGTGGAAGAGACATGGGAGGATTTAAAAGAGAAAGTGAAAAGTTGCGTGCAAAAGAAGGTATTCAAAAAGAAGAAGAAAGGAATGGTGAGGTCGTGGTGGGATAGGGAATGTAAAAAGATGAAAAGGAAGGTGAAGAGGAAGCACAAGAAGTGGAAAGAGGGTACAGCGAAAAGGGAAGAGTACCTAGAAATGAGGACGGAGTTTAGATTGATGTGTAAGAAGAAAGAACAGGAAAAGGAGAAAGATCTGGAAGAGGAGTTAGGAAATGTTAAGACAGAGGGGGATGTCTGGAAGATAATAAATAGGTTTAGAAAGCGTAGAGTTGGGATAAGCGAGAATATAGGGAGTGAGGAGTTGAGGGAGTTTTTGAAAGAATCATTTCAGGGCTCAGATTCAAGGAAGAGGGATGGTGGAAGTAGAAGAACGCGGGAGGCAGAGATGGAAGAGTTGGATGATTTTAATTGCGGGTATGGAAAGTAAACTCTAGGAGTAAACTTAGAATTTCGGCACTAGCGTATGCAGATGCCATAATGTTGCTGGAAAAAAGCGAGGAGGCCTTAAAGGAGATGATGAAGAGGTTGAGAAGATACCTGGATAAGAGCAGGTTAGAGCTGAATGCAGGAAAGTCTAAGGTTATGGTGTTCAGAAAAGGAGGTGGGAGGGATAAGGGAGGGGAGTGGAAGGGAGAGGCGATGCAGGAGGTGAAAGAGTTTGTGTACCTGGGCTTCATGTTTCGGAGGAATGGGGGAGTGGGTGGTCACATAAAAGAAAGAGTGAGGAGGGCAAAAGTGGAGATGAGGCAGGTGTGGGGGTGGGGAAAGAAGTTATTCGCAGATAATTTTGAAAGGAGAATGAAATTGTTTGACTCGCTAGTGATGAGTGTGCTAATGTATGGAGTAGAGGTATGGGGGTGGAAGGAAAGTGAAGAGGTAAATAGGACACAGGAGAGGTATGTAAAGTGGATATTGGGGTTGATAAGGAACACGCCTAATTATATTGTCAGGAGGGAGACGGGGAGAACGAGTATAGGGATTCTAGCTGGGAGTCAGGCGTGTAAATATGAGGAGAAATTTTCGGAAGAGGGGGGAAGTAAGCTGGTTATAGTGTGTTGGTGGGAGAAGGAGAACAGGAGAGGGGGTGGGAGGATAAAGGCTGAAAGAGAAAGGTATTTTAGAACGAATGGACGACAGATGGATGAAGTGAAAAGGATGCATGAGGAAGGAAGGAAGGTATATGAGTTGGTTAAGAAAAACGGCATGGAGAGAGAGAGAAGACAGCAGGGGAAGAGAAAATAAAAGAGTCAAGGTTTAACGGAAACTACGTGTGGATTATGCCAAGCGCGAGAGCGCAATATTTGTGTGAGAAAGGAGAGAAAGGAAGTCAGGGGCGTATAGCGAGGATGAGATGTGGGTGCATGGAGGATTTGAATAGGTTCTGGCTCTCTAGGGAAAAGAGGATGTGTCAACTGTGTGGGAAGGGGTATGCAAAAGTGGAGCACTGGTTGGAGGAGTGCGTAGATGTGGAAAGGAGTGGAATGAGCATGTAGGTATTGATGCATGAAAGGAGGGACAACCGGGCAGCAGCATTGGTGAAGGGAGTGTTGGGTAGGATGGAGAAGAAGAGAAGGAAGGAGGAAGAGGAATGGAGAAGGAAAGACTGTAAATAAGAGAGGAAGTAGATATAAGTAGGACGTAAATATTGTACATAGTAGATAAGCATTAGGTAATACACGCGGAAGCGAGAGGGTAGGGACATGCGAGCGAGGTGAGGGAGGCAAGGCGATAAGAGCGTGCGATCCTAGAGATAAGGTATGGATGAATGTTAGTTTTAAGGCTTAAATTAAGGAAAATTATGTAAAAAAGGAAAGTGTAAGCAAGTCAATTTTTTAAGGCCAACGGGCTGAAGAATAAACGTTTATACTGCTAATGCAAAATAAGAAACATATATTAAAGTTATCATGATAAATAAAACTTGTACTTTACTTGGCAATCTCTGAATAAGCAATCCCAGGCCGAGGTACAGAAATAAATGTAATATACATTTGATATAAAATTGTAGAATATAATGTAGAAAAGTTAACATTTTGGACAAAATCGAGTGCGAAGCACGAGACACGTGATGAGAATGTGCTCGTTAAAGCTGAAGGAGCTTTAACAAAAGAGAATTCACAATCGTCAAATTACAGTTGTCAATGCTCTGACCTTTAATTTTAAAAAGTCTGTGAACAAATTTGGGGGAAGTACAAAGACCGAGTTTGGAGATTGAGGTAAATACATTATCAAGCGTGAAGCGCGAGATAAAAATATTATCGAGCGCGAAGCGCGAGAACGAGCAGTCGCACGCCGTAGGTGCACTCAAACTTGCAAGCGCAGCGAGCCGCGCGCGATATGCCCCCGCATGTCAGTCCGTCCGTTTGCGAACAGATGGACAGACATACGCCATCCCAAATCTTAATTTTCGGCTTCCGGTGGTCTCAAAACGTGGAGATCCATTGAAAAACTGGGATATGAAATTTCGGACGATTTTAATACCTTCTCAATCATAAATGATGATAATTTAAAAAGGAGCAGTGTTTTGTGATAACTGTTACACCTGTATGACGGAACTGTTCTCTAACAAAGTGGTAACAGTGTTGATATTGAGATTGTGGCTGTATTGTGACAGAACCGTTCTAGATCTGTGTGATGGCACTGTTCTGTAACAGTTCCCGGTAAGAAGAAAAGAATAGAGAAAAATTAATATTTTCCGATTTAAACGAAAGAGTGTGCATTATTTAATTTTTTTGAATGTGCTAATTTTCCATCGGAAGAAGTGCCCAACGAAAGAATAGGTTTATCTCCGAAACCAATTCTTTTCTATTTCCTTAACGATTTCAGTTGTGTTGAGTTCCATGCAGACGAACATATTTTCCATTTTTTTAATTCTTCTCAATGCGAGCAGTAGACACACCTCTCATGGTTATTATTAATTCCATACTTACATGATGTATTTTCGATTATTTTAATTCTTTCTAATCCGTCCACAAAATGCGTTCACTTACATGGTTTCTATTCCTCCGTGTGCAGCATAAGTTTGGAAATTTCAATTTTTTTGTCATGGTTATTTTCAATTCCATACTTACATGCTTTTTTTCGATTATTTTAATTCCTTCTAATCTGTCCCTTTTTTATATTTCTCCAACAGACACACGTGTTACATGACAATGATGATGCCAGTTCAACTCAACGGGCCGTTGTAAGAAGATGCATCTCTCAAATGTCAAAAAGTAAAATATTATTTTCCCAGTCAACCGGTCTTTTTGCGCGATTGTTTTATAATTGTTTTTCCGTACACGCTCTATTTGAGTTATTTTTCAAAATAACATTAAAAAATTAACAAGAATCTCTGAAGAATAAGGCAGAATCCAAGTCCAATCAAAAGATAATAATAAAAGTAACATTTCTCCACTTTTTAATTTCTCCCAATACGCGTTCATTACATTCTTCTGAGTCGATTAAAAGGACTAGCTTTTGCGTCTTCAAAGTGACCTTATTCTCTTTCTTTCTATTCTTTCTTTTGCGTTCCTTCACTTTTTCATTCCTCCCAATACACTTCCATTAAATTTTTCTAAGTCGATTGAAAGGAATAAGTTTTGCTTTTTTTTCTATTCGTTGGTCGAACTTTCGGTGGAGTAAAATTCACGTAATAAGGGCATGCTCTCCGGTGACCACGTGACCAAACTAGTCCTCGGTTATGACATGTTTTTTTGGTGTTCACCATGTCCAAACGCAATGATATATCGCTCTCAAAATTTGGAATATAGGAAATGAGACAATAAATTGCGTTTGTATATTTAGTTTCAGTCATAATTTTGAAAAAAATTATCCAAGTAAAAAATAAATGTGTAAAATTAATTTGATTTTTTTCGGTGCTCACTACGTCCACACGGATTCACATATCGTGTTTAGAATTTGAAAGATTAAATAAAAAGCACTTACGAACGTTTGTATTCATCAATATGTTTATAATTTCAAAGAAAGTTTATTTCTAAATTGATAAAATAGTATATTACCACTCGAGTTGTAGCACTTTGCAGGTAATGTTTGGTTTGATGAATTTCAGATCTTTTGATTCGCGTATGTTGCTCACTGTCACAAATTTCAGACTAAATCGTCTAAACATTCTATAAAATCAATATAAACAATACCACTTGCACATTCATTGCAAAACAACAATTAAGTATCTGCAGACACGTAACCTGTCATTATTTTTGGAGCATTTTTAGCCATTTCTAGCGGAGAAAAAAGACTCTTCCAACGTCGATAAAGTCGAGAGCACGTCACCAAGTTCGGTTATGACATTTTTTTTACTCTGATAATTTGTTTTCAAAATTAGTACTCCAACTAAGAATACTAACGCAATTTATTGTCTCATTTCTTATATTCCAAAGTATAAAAGCGGTATATCGTTGCGTTTGGCCACGGTGAACACAAAAAAAAATTTTCATAACTGAACTTGGTGACGTGCTCTCGACTTTATCGACGTTGAAAGTGTCTTTTTTCTCCGCAAGAAATGGCTAAAAATGCTCCAAAAATAATGACAGGTTACGTGTCTGCAGATACTTATTTGTCGTTTTGCAACAAATGTGCAAGTGTTATTATTTATATTGATTTTTTAGAATGTTTAGACGATTTAATCTGAAATTTGTGTCAGTGAGCAACATAGGCGAATCAAAAAATCTGAAATTCATCAAACCAAACATTACCTGCAAAGTGCTACAACTCGAGTGGTAATATCTTATTTTATAAATTTATAAATAAACTTTCTTTGTAATTATAAACATATTGATGAATACGAACGTTCGTTAGTGCTTTTTATTTAATCTTTCAAATTCTAAACACGATATGTGAATCCGTGTGGACGTAGTGAGCACCGAAAAAAATCAAATTAATTTTACACATTTATTTTTTACTTGGATAATTTTTTTCAAAATTATGACTCAAACTAAATATACAAACGCAATTTATTGTCTCATTTCCAATATTCCAAATTTTGAGAGCGATATATCATTGCGTTTGGACATGGTGAACACCAAAAAAACATTTCATGACCGAGGACTGGTTTGGTCACGTGGTCACCGGAGAGCATGCCCTTAATGGGAATTCAGATTCTGAATTTTTTTGAATTCTTCTCTTCTTACCGGGTTATCATGGAACTGTTCTAGAACTATAATTTCTGACATTTTGAGTCTCCGATAGCTTGCGTGTGTGTATTTAATAAGGTTCGTGATTTTTATTTTATTTACCTCATTGAGACAAGCCACTTCGTGACCAACAAAAATCAATTATATTAAATCTATAATATAATGATAATAATTATCACAAATTTAATTTGTTTAAACATTAATTTTTTAGAGCTGTACATTTACGTACGGAGAGGATTTTTAACCAACTCAACATAGAAATCCCTTCTTTTTTTTTTGCTTATTTCGATTTCAAATGAAACTTAGTTGTAATATGGACTGGGGAGCACACGAGAGCCCCCCTCCTCCCCGCCCGGGCACTAAGACTAAAAATACCATTGTTCCTCACCCGTATTTATTTTCAAGGCAGTACACCGAATCTGAGCACCTTCACCGAGAACCCGGTTACACCAGAGGGCGTAAATTAAGCGCGCCTAAAGTAAGCTAGCTTAAATGAGAGTGACCAGATTCGCTTCGGCGCAGGAGCCTCGGGGACTCCATGTGTGCGACAGAGAGCCACTGCCGAAAACGCTTTTGCGCCAAAGCGAAACTGAACCAATCTCGTATTTAAGCTAGCTTACTTTACGCCCTCTGGTGTAACCGGGTTCTCAGTTTCACGTCGACGCAAAAGCGTTTTCGGCAGTGGCTCTCTGTCGCACACGAACTGAAAAAAATTTCTAGGTGTATTACCTAGAATTCTTGCTATCCCAGATAGAAGGTATCGCTGGATTTCGTCTTCCTAAATAGTTAGCTGTATTGAGCAGATTTTCTTGCAGCAAAGTATAGGTACAGTACCTAGAAAATTTAGCTGTCACGAGCAAACCAATTATAGGAGATACGATGTTTGAGCATGACTGCTAGAATGTTTAGAAAATGGTGATAGATTTATCTCCCAAATTTTCTGTCTGCAGGAGATAGACGGTTTGTATATCTTAGCTATCTAGTTTCCAGTCCTACCTAGACTTTATTGGAAATTCAGCTATATCTCCCCAGCAATATATTTCTAGCTACAACAGCTATACCATTTTTTTTCAGTGCGGTGTCCCTGCGGCTTCAGCGTCGACGCGAACCTGGCTACTCTCATTTAAGCTAGCTTATAGCCAGCCGGCCTACTATAGTCTTGCCGGTGTAATCCAGTCCCGAGTTAGATCTCGGTGCATTTCGTTGTTTCCAACCTTCTGAAAATATACCTTTCGGGTACCAGGCGTATCCCATGACACAGTGAGTGATGTGGGTCTGTTTGCACAGCAAACTGATCCTCACCCACTCTGTTATCCGACAGCCTCCATGGCCAGGCAGTAGAGAAGGAGGGCAGGCAAGGGTAGACGGAGCGGTACTTTTGAGGTCATCAGTTAGATGCTCCCATTCAGCGAACTGTTTTGGTGTGTTATGTAAAGGTATGTGTGTGTGTTCATTACTCGAAATCGATTAGCGTCCATCGAGCGATAGACCCTTCGACATGAAGCCCCGTCACAAGGAGATCGCTAACTTTTTTCTCACTCATCTCAAAGCCGACTGGTGACCCCCAAGCAATTTCCCCATCGACATAGAGTCTCTTCCTTGGGAGATAACTAGCCTCTTTTGAGGAGACCTACAGTTTAAGGTGATTTCCAAACCACCAAAGCTTCAGTAGAATTACATAGAAAAACTTTCATTGGCACCTTCTTGTTCTGAGAAAAGCAATTCACTGAAGGCTCTAATGTAAAAATTATGATGAAAATAAAAAGTAAGTAAACTAACCAGTGATTTAATATATGTGGCAAGTAAGCAGAAGAAAAATAACTGCGCTGTCACAGCGAGTACATACTCCGCCATGGTGAATAATTTCATAATGCATTCTGCATCTGGCTATATAATAAGTAAAAATTAAATATAGATAGAAACGCTCCTTACTTTTGATAAATAAACAATAATTCAGTCATTAACCGTGATTTGAAGAGTCGCTACCTCGAAAGAGGACAGACATAAGACAGCGATATTTTGTACGCATTGAACGAACATGCAAGGCCTTCCTACCTTCTCTAATTCCTGCACGTATCTGGAAATAAAAAAAATGTTGAGGGGAAAGTTTACCATTGAGTCATACTTGACTCCAAATTGGGATCCAGTGAAAGCAACGTTGACGCAAGATTAGCCGCCAGTCTTAGACTATCATTGACCGAAGCTTGAATGATCTCGAAAACATGGGCAACTTGACTGCATTGATGGACCAATAATCAGAGCAAGCATGGGCCAAGATTGGAAAAAAATTGACTATATAAACAATTATTATTTATATCTTTGAAATTTTTTTCCTAATCTTGACCCATGCTTGGTCCAATCATTGGTATATCAATGGCAGTCAAGTTACCTATATATGTTTTGGAGATCATTAGTCAGTCCTAGCTACCAGTCAAGGACCGTGACTGGCTGCCAATTTTTGGCATTGGCATCATCATCCCAAGCTTTCGCCAATGTTGGTCCAGGACTGGTGATCAATCTTGAGCCAGTTAAAAAACCAATCGTTGCTAGTATTTTGGCAATCTTGACCCAATGGTCAGCATTAGCAATTTCCCACTGAGAACTTTATTATAATTCAACAATTACTTGTCTTTTGAACTCCAAACTAAGTTATTAATATTAAGTAATAAAATTGAATATATTAAATTATGAAATAGTAACTATTCAATAATGTATTTTCTTACTCTAACACTGCCGCATACTGTCTGGCACAGTTTTTTAACCTTTCCTCAAAGCAAGCTAATTCTCCTCCTTTTTTACTGAAAAATAAATTTTAGAACGTATGCATTATGCGCCATATAATATCGATTAAATTTCGTTTATTCAACAAGAAATTTAAAGCACAAACACAATTCGGAAAAGATTGACTATATCCCATGTTTTTCCCTTTTGCAAAAAATCATCTGCCTGCCTTTAATGTCTTTAAGAAAATATCAGCGGAATCTAGCTAAGTCTATAAAACAATCAATAAATTGTTTCTAAAATATCATACGTTTATCAGTCAAATATTCAGGATAAAATTTTACAAGGACTTGAACCTCGCACACGCGAGATGTCAGTATTAGTCGACCAAAGAAGTCTGAAATAATTTCCTGTTTATACCTGATTCTTTGCTGACCATCATTTTCACATGATAGAGAATAAATGAGATACTTCAAATAGGAGGAGCATATAAGTAAAGTCGATACATATAACTGGTCATAAGATACACTTCCTACACAACATCCCACTACACCAAAAACTTGTATGAGATAAGAATATTTATAATACTGAACACTATCCCATGGGAACCATCCAGCAATGGGAAGTATGTTTGTGATATTAGCACTGTCACGGTTTTTCACATATATTTCATACATGCGTAGTGAGAGTGGATTAGAGCAATAATGCAAGGCTCCAGAGATACCAAGTGCTGGCCATAAGTAAATGAATAGGTTGACTTTCCTCCTTGCTATCTCCATTTCATGGTGTAATTTCTGTTGGTCTGTAAATTAAAAAACTATTTTAATTTTTATTAAACAGGTTTATGCATAATTTAATAAATCAAATTCAGAATTAATCAAAATTCAAATTTTTCTTTAAGGTATTATGCGGTTAAATCCATACTAATAGTGTGTAAATAAATCCATACAAAGAACACACACCAGCTCATTGAAGACGCTCGAACTTCACGTCGATCAACTGAATGCGTGTAAAAGTGTCTAACCTATCGGACCTCTCTGTTTTTTTCATACTTTTAGGGCTCTACTTCATAAACGAAAAGGAAAAAAATTCTCAATTTTTCACAGAATCTTAGTATTGTGCCCTTCTATCGTGTCTTAGTTTTAAAAAAAAAGGTCAGAACTATTTAGGCATCATGTTAAAATATGTTACATTTTCGGTATCTTGGGATAGGCCTTACGTGCATAAGATGCGATTATTGATTTTAATTATCTCAACTTCGAAATGGTCAGCCTTATTCTAATTGCACCAATCTATAGATGACACTCTATTAAATGTACAGTCCGAATTTAAAAAATAAACCTCAGAAAATAATTTTATCCTTATAATACCTCAATGTCCAGCATTCAAATTTGACCACAAAATTCTTGAAAATAAAAAAAATCAAGTTTAAATAACACGCTCTTAAATGTGCACGGAAAAAAGTGGGTAGTGAGATTCACTTTCATGCATTGTTAACGTGAAGTTTACTTGTTCACATTGTACAAGAAACAATTTAAATGGTTTTTGATACTGTATGCGATAGTTATCTCAAAATATACAAACTCTAAAGTCAGCATTACTACTTTAAATAGTAAAAAGAAAGATTACAAGAACACAATTTTAGGAAATTAAAAATATTCTGAAGAATTATATAAAAAAATTTTTTATATTTTTCTACTATGGAATTTTTTGCTTATTATATTTTTAATTTCTTATAACAATAAAAGTGCAATTAAAATTGTAATTGTCACCCAGGTTCAAATATTGTATTATTTGGAAGAATTTT
>CAKNWW010261313.1:0-16845 GCA_932074435.1 Andricus kollari | reverse complement strand
CACAATGGGAGCCGGGGGTTCTAGCCAAAATTCACATGAAAGAATGTTCTCCTGCACCTGCGGATTTCTTTTAAGAAAAAACATGAAAAAATAGAAAATTTGCGCTACTATTTGTTTGGACTTCATTCCTTGTATCATTAAACTTTTATTCCAGAAAAACCGAATTTTCAGCCAATTCATCGCTCCTTCTGGCTTGCTTGCTTTTGAATACCACGAATATCCAAATTTTCATAAAATATGGAGTAAGTCCACGTTGATAGAGGAGTCAGGGGGAGGGTCGTAAAAAGTCCACGTTTGTTCACAAGGGGGGTAGGGGGGTGATAAAAAATTGTCCTCGTGGTATATGGACGGCCCCTAAAAGCGTGCTCTTTCATTTCAGACCGATCAAAGAAGAATCTAGGGTTTGAAACGAATTATTATATTTTATTATATATATTTTATCTTATATATATTATAATCATATTATTCTTATTACAACATTTATTGTTAAAATTTGTACTTAATATTACACTCGCAGTATAATAATACGTATATGGTACCGTAAGTGGGCGGTTAAGTAAATATGACTGTTCGAACGACAAGGGGGGGGGGGGGGTTCTAACAGCCCCCTGGCTATGCCACTGTAATTATAATAAAAATATGTAACCGCAATCCACAAATGACAGACAATACACAATATGTAACCATCATCACTGATGAGTCTTTTGCTTGTTTGAGGCGAATGTGGCGCCGCAGTAGGGATTGAGAAGGTACTTTTTAATCAACAACTTTGACGCGTGAAATGCATGGTGGCTTGGGGGCCTGGTAATAATAAGGAGCAGGCCAATCACGTTTTAGAAACTGATTCGAGTTTTGATAGTAGTTTTCGGTAGTCTTCACCACGTTAAGAATGTGCCACTGAAGTAGACGGACATGTCTACGTGTCCAAATGATAAGGTTTCAACTCGGAGAAACCAAATGAAAAGGTGCTACAGATGTGAAGGCGCTGATATCCTCAACCCAGTGGGCTTCCTAGGACGTTTGTGTCAGTCCAATTGATGTCCTAAAGACGTCCCATGTCCCAAAGACGGTCTTTGGAACATGAGACGTCTTTAGGACATCAATTGGACTGACACTAACGTCCTAGGAACATTTTTAGAACGTTCTCAGGACGTTAATGTTTTTGTGCCCACTGGGAATACAATTTATAAAGGATTTTGAAGCTTTGAGAGTTCACCACACGTGTTAGCACCTCCACGTCGATGTACACTGTAAAAAAAATGCACAGGACTTGTGAAGGCACCTCACTTTGACACGTGAATTCTCATAATTTCAGATTCAGCTTATTTATGGAAAGAAACGCAAAGATACAAGTTTTACCCGAGCCTAAAAGGGACTACAGGTTTAGAAGAGTGACGTTCCCTAAATATTTTTTCAGAAAAAGAGGAAAATATGTTATAAACTTTGAAAACCGAACAGATGCTGTCTTTCCACCGGACGACAGTTTCGACGTTCACTCATGTATTTGTTCGATTTTCGACGTTTATAACATATTTTTTCCGTTTTACCAAAAAATATTCAGGGCACAAAACTCTTCTAACTCTGTAGTCCCTTTTACGCTTCGGGAAAACTCGTATCTTTGCGATCTTCCACAAATAAGCTAAATCTAAAATAATAATGAAGGATTCACGTGTCAAAATGAGGTTTCTTTACAAGACCTGTGAATTTTTCATGCTCCGTTCTTAGAGATCATGAAGGATCCATGCGGACCTCTACCCAACTAACAAGCAGATAGGCTACTATTTTGATAGCATTTCACTTACATCCTTAAAATCTTTCGTAATTTTTATACCCAGCATATTTTAAAATAACGTTAAAATATAAGACTGAACTGTTCTTCTATTTTTACTATTTGACACAATATAAGTAAAATAAAACCCTAATTTATCTCGAAATTATGGAATGTATAGATAAGCACTTATTATGTCTTTCCATCACAGATTTGATCAACCATGTTTTTCTAATTCGAGATAAAAATACCTAAATTAATCCTTTAATGTCATATCCACTAATATTACGAGTACTTTTCATAGAAGTAAAGGTACCTGTATCAGTGAAGAAACTTTTGAAGGACCAAGCGCAGAACGCTGTGTGAATCCTGCATCATACATTAGATCTGAAGGCATTCCTAAAGTTGAGCTTGACCGATAAACAGATTTTCCTTGTTCTAAGGTTTCTCTATCAGGCTCTTTCTGGCATGATTCTGGCACAATTCTTCCAGGACCTCCCAAATCGCTCCTACCGTTGATCTCCATTCCCAAAAGCCATGCTGGTTTTCGGTCCTGTCTCCTGCTGCCGCTACTTCTGTGCGAATTCTAGCTCGAATGAATTTCATGAAGACCTTGGCTTGGTGAAGGGTGATGTCGAAGCTTTGGTGTTGTCTAGTAGAACTAGTGTTGTCTAGTGGGTACACCATCTAGATTCAGCGCTATTCGCAAGTAACTTGGCCGCATTGCATTGTTCCTTCACGGTAAAAAAAAACAGTATCTCCTCCAGTGGTGGTATTTCCATATTATCTCCTTCCGCAAATGTTCTGGGTAAAAGCTCCCTCACTATAATATGCCATCTCTGCCGTCCTACGGAAAAAGGCAGTGACTGCAAAAAATCAAAAAATGTGTTTTTTATATCACTGAAAGCGCTAAAGAGAGATCTATCGATTTTTTAAAATCATTTATTTCAATTGATAATATTGTTTAAATCAATTATTGCATCATCAGCATAAAAAACAGCAACTACAAACCTCAAAAATTATTTCCACGGGAAAAGACCGCATCTGCAAAAATCGGAAGTAACTATACAATCTAGGAAACTAGCGCCTGAATTTGAGGCAGACTTCTTTGCAATAAGGCAGCATCGAATACTTGCTGCCTTCTTCCGTACAAATAGCCGAATCTCCCGGCATCATTTTCTACGGAAAAGGCAGCAGCTATTGCCCAAACCTATTGTTATTTCACTTACTGCCTTTTCGCATAAAAACGCTTTGAATTACAGCAGCATCTGCATTTTTACCTAATAATTAATATTTTTTCATAAACGGGTACATCGCATTGAAATTACCCAATAATAGTTGAAAAACTATTCAAATATCTATTCAATTGAATGGAATAGGAAAAGCAGGTTCGAACGTTTTCATCGATATACTCTGTTCACTGATTTTGTATTTTCTGCGGTTTTCCATAGAACGGCAGATCTGCCGTCTATATCCTCTTCACCTCCTCTCATGATATCTTACCAACCATCATCGTCGTTTCGGCTTTCCTCCGAAGCTTGAAGCGGTATTGCGTGCTGTCAACCAGCTTATCCGCTTCTTTTTTTGTTGTTACCTTGGTGCTGTACGCTTATAGCAAGCATTCCTCTCCTACAGAAAAATACATTCACATTAAATTTGACAACCTTCTTTCGCTTCTTGCTGACCGGTTTTCGACTGTTCTGGCCGTTTGTTCTTCTTTTCCACTCGGAAAACTACTAACACTGCGTCGCAATGTTGAGAATATTACCAGACTATACATTTGTGTTGACAGTGTTCCTTTATCACTCCCCTGGTGTCCCTTAAGCTCATTCTCAACGCGTGATCCACGTGAATCCCTTGCCCTGTATTGATCGCTGACGATGACTCAATCAGCGCTCAATTTATAAACCCATTGGTAAAGCTACACCCCTCGGCTATATATTACCCTGTAAGACTACCATCACTGCTCACAGCCCAATATAACCATAGCCATGATATTGGAAACAACGGGTGAATCGAGTCCTTCATCGGACCCCATACAGCTGACAACCGATTTTGATGTGGCTAATCCGCTCCAGTATCATACTCAGATACTCATCCATTTCAAGGACCGCTATCGTGCCCCATTCAATCGCCTGTGACAGGATGATCTTAAATCTGCTATCCCTATCATTTTCAAAGATGGAATTCAAGGCCTCCCTGATCTCTGCATCATCTTTGGCTGCATCTAGATCTCTTATAGCAACCTAAATCCTTTTGTGGAATGAGTTCTCGCCCACGGATGTCCATACAGATTTACCAAACTTGACCCTATCTCCGGATTTTACACCAATTTCCACAAGAACATGCTCAGTTCTTATTCCCCCTAAAGCTTTCACCTTGACAGACGACACCCATGTCGATAGGACTCACCTTTTTGCAGATATCTTGGAGAAGATCCGCATTAATCTCGCCTTCCCTCTCCACTGGTTGATTTTTTTTTGGCGCCTCCAGATTTGCCAGAAGCTTTCTGTACGCCCTACTTATGTGCACTTAACATGAGTCTGTAACGTCGTTCCAGGGTCTTAATCGATTTTTCTCCAACTTCGTTCAGGAACATTTCTGAAGGCCTAAATTTTTGTCTTCAAGTGGGCTTGGCGATTTCTAAAATCATTAGGATTCACAAGATTGTATTATCATTGACTATAATTCATTGTAAATCACGTCTATAATTTACTATAATACATTATAATTCACCCAAATACACTTGAAATTTGCCCGTATTCGTACAACAAAAATGCTGTTGTCCCAATAAAAAGATTTGGTTACACAAATACTAACAAAGTCTTTTTTTTTATTCAACACAACAGTTTTCTCAGTGTAGACTGTAGAGCTAACTATAACAGTCTTCAGCACAATATTCGCCATTTATGTTATAGTATTACTGTTTCATTAGTATTTTCTTATACAAATTCAGATTCATTAAAAAAAGATCCGAAAATAATGCCCAGTACCGCACACATCGACAGCCTAAGAACATACAAATAAATTTGTTGATATTGATTAATGTTAACTAGAAACAAATCTAAAAATATGCCTTTTGTAAAAGAAGTGGACTCATGAAACTGTAATGTATGCATCAATATAAAATGCATAAATAAAATTCCTTTTAATTTTCATTTGAAAATTCGATTTTCCAGACAAAAAAAGTTCTGTCCTGAAGATCGATAATTCCATATTTGGCTAAAAAGTATACATAAACTAACTAGTTGTATTTGTAATAGTTGTATTTGCAGCTGGTTCTTCCGTCGCCCCCGCTCAACCCGAGAGGCCACCGCCTCCGCTTCCCCCGCCACGTTGTCCGAACAACGGTGTCTGACAATGGGAAACTCCTCTTAATATTGAGAATGTGATGATAATGAATACTCCGTCTCTGCTACTCGATACAAACAGCCTGACCTTAGAGAACCAGCCCTACGACTCAAAAAAAGTTTACGTCGCAAGGCAACGACAAACGATGAAGAGACTACTGCTATCTTCAAAAGTGACAGAAGCTGTACAGAATATTGAATATGGACCTCATTCATACACTGCATTGACATTCGAATCAATGACTTTTTACCTTGAACTCATCAAACGTCAAACTTTTATTCATACATATATATTAATGTATATTTCGTCGCAAAATGTCTTGTGACTCTCGTCAAGGATTGTAGATATATCGAGAGACAGTATGAGTGATTCGTGAATGTCAGATTATGGAATGAATTATTAATAAGTTCTGAATAAATAATGAATGAGAGAATGGGAATCTGATGAAATACCGTGCACGCAGCAATCTACAAATTCGGTGTTCGAATATGTATCTATAACATTTGACTAGCATGAGTAACGTTAAGTTAGTGCAAGCAAATAGTGGGCAATATGTTTCTCATCAGTAATTAATTAGTTACAAAAATGTGTCTCGTAAGCAGGCCGAGCTGGACTCTTCCTTAAATCTAGTTTCTGTAGCATTAATCTAGTGCTTCTTTCAGTGGTTTCAAAAGTCAGTACTAATAAAAATTTAATTACATTTATGTGACTCCGGTGCGTTAACGCGTTTTTATGCGACAGCGTAGAGTATCGTAATGCTGTACATTACGAGACAGCGGACGATCACTCTTCACATCACACTCCGCTGTATCGTAATGCACAACATTACGATACTCTGCGCTGTCGCAACGAAACTTATAAGTGCATCGTCGTCATATAAAATAGTATATGCAGCAATGCGCACAATTCGTGTCTTCACGCGACTCGCTAACAATGCTCGCAGGTCTTATCTCGCCTCGGCTTCGATCGTCCTGCGAGCGTTGCCGCACGTCACGTGTAGACCCTAATTATGCACCTCGGCGCATAATATACTATTCATTTATCTACATTCCAAGGACGTCTTTAGGACGCAAAGTGTGTCGAAACGCACTTTTTTCGTAATATCTACAGGCGAAACCTTTTTCCGATTTGCAATTTAAAAATAAATAAAGTACAATAATTATAGAAGAGAACTGAGCTCTACGATTTTACAAAATTCTTTGGTGTACTTTCTACCTATATTTATGGACTCACAGTAGGAGAAAAGTGACATTTTTCACAAAATAATGTTTCACATTTCAACAACGGCTTACCTATATTACGAATCATCTTAAATCAATGCACGGGGACTCAACGAACACAAATAATGTGCTTACTGAATAATTTAATTTTATTAACAAAATTGATAAATTCCATTTTTTCCGCAAATCTGACTCGTTCTCTTTCGCTAATTTGCCTTAAACTGCATTACCGGAGATGGTCAACTACTGCAAATCATTGTTCATTGATAACAGTTGTCATTGTTATAAACAATTTTTATAAATAAAAGTACTTTTTTGTACTTTCAGTTTATGAAATTTGTTTATAATAATGACAATTCATACAAGTCAACAGTTATTTGTAGTGAATCATTTCTTCGCTTTTGTGAATCGAAGTTATTGAAAAATGGTGCTTATCATATTTTGACAAATATCTATGCTTAATTGCTTATAATTAACTACTAGAACCATATAAAGCAACTAACAGTACCTATTGACTTTTGGAACTACTGAAACGATTCAGTAAGTAGTACAGTACTACTACGATTCCTAAAAACTAAGATCAAGATTGCTTATGAATCTTATGTATTCTAAGATAGGTAAGTAAGAAAGTTTTACTAATCTCACCGAGACAGATTTTAATTGTTCAAAGAAATCAGTATATTTTTAAATATATTGTTTAAAAAGTTCTACCTTTTACAAGTCATGTTCCGTCAGTGTACTCCCGTTTTACAGAACAATAATCTGTTACCTAAATTATAAGCAACTACATTATATCGGAAATGTCACGCACTATTCCCATTAGTTGTGTGCGCCGCCGACGCCGCACAGTGGACAGATTTGTGGCACATTTTTTCAAAATCGTACAACAATATATAAGAATCACGTAGAGGGACACGTATTTTCCTTTAAAGTAAAGATGAATCCTTACCAAATATAGGAAGAGTATTGAGAAAGTATACAAAAAATGTTTGACCTTGTCGGATGTTCAAGTTGGCATTTTTGGCAAAAAAAAATCGTTTATCGAGACGCTATATATGTTTTTAGATAGATTTTTGCATTCGTGTTCCAAATCCGACATGTATATTAATGTAAGTCAAAATTCAAAATAAAGGATCGAAATTGTAAAAACAAAACCGATGTGACTAACAATTGCTGCCCAGAAGTTTTTCGGGTCGCTAATTTCAAATCAAAAGTCAAAATTTCAAAGTTCAATATAGCGGATCGAAATTGTGAAAAAAAAAACGATTTGACTAAAGATTGATTCTCGGGGATTGTTCGAGACACGGATTTCAAATCCAAAGTTGAAGTTTCAAACTTCAAAATGGCGAATCCAACCTGGCTAACTGTGCGTATTTATTTTACCTTAAATTCTTTGTGTCTAAAAATCATTCAACTTTTTTTATAACGTGAGCATTATACCAACCACAATTGCTAATAACCATTGTCTGAACTGAATTGAAAACCTACATGTCAAAATAAGTAAACTATATAGTTAAATAATTCTTCAAATAAATATATAGTGAATAATAACTAACAGCATAATTTTTAGAAACCAATAAGAATCGTAAATTAGAAGCTTAAGGAAAATTGATTCTTATTGAAAAAAATAAATACTCTTAATAAGACTTGACTATAAATTATAACCTATTATCCGAAAAATATTATGAAATTATTATAAGCTTCTTGAAATATTTTCAACTAGAACGGCGGCTAAAGTTGGCGGTGCACATGTCTATTTCCCAAAGATCTGTTCGTCGGATGCTCAATTCTTTCTTTTCAGGTCCTTATTTAACTTTTAACTTTTATCTTCTTCTAACTTTTAACATCGAATTTATTGTCTCTGCGAAAACTCTTTTAATAAAACTGGAAGCCAGTATGGATAAATATTACCAAATGTCTACCGTTACGGAATTTTCCGTTACATTGTCCAGCTCGTTCAGGACGTTTAGGACTAACGTTACGGAAAATTGCGTAATACTAGTCAGTGCCTGATAATCCACATCGTCTATAGTTGTGTCTCTGATAAGGAATCTCTTAGAATCTCTCGGGAAAATTCTTTGTGCCTAGACTTATCAAAAGAAAATAAGTAACTCAAAACACGTCAAGGTTTAGGGGCATAAAAACCAAGGGAACTCTACCCGTAGTAAAATCAATAAAATTGTGTTCAACCCAGTGTTTGGGAAAACGCTTTACGTAACGAAGTATAGAAATGTTCTGGGAAATTACTTTCTCGCTATTCCCATGTGCGAATTTCCCATCGGCCGAAAGTCGGCCCGACTTTGTAAAAATTGGCCCAACTAGCTAAATGATAACGCTGGGCCGAGGTTTTTGCCGACCATTGGCCCGACATGAGGACCCAAGATTGGTCCAGTTTGTTGAACAAGATCGGCATAGCCTTTGGCTACAATGCAGAGACAACTTTGCTTTTCAATATAATTTCAACACCCACTATTACTATACTCTAAGGATATAACAAAATAGGTATTAAAGAAATAAATGATAATTGAATGCGAGTATTTTGTCTACAAATGTTAATGGTCCTGCTTAGAATGAATACATATATTATATTTTCAAACATTATATTAAAGATAAAATTTCTAACGCTACGGGGTTTCGAACCTACATCTATACCTCAATCTATTTCCTAGCAGTCGGGAGTCTTAACCATTACTCTATACCTTCGGAATTAAAAGTCAGTGAAAAAACCATCCTCAGAAGCCACAGCCCAAAATAGTTGAAAAAACAATTTTTTAACTCTTTTTATCATTAATTTTTTTTATTATTATGTGACATCATGTAGATGTAAAATAAATTAACTGTTAACGGGAATATAAAAGAAATCATTTTTAAATAAATAATTTAAATCTATGACAATTTTTAGGGTTTCGTAGCCCGAGCTGAACCCTCAAATTTTTTTGCAAACATGTTTTTTCAACAAATTTTGTTTTCAAACATTTTTGTTTAACAAATTCATTTTTCAACATTTTTTTTAAAACATTTTTTTCAATATTTTTTCTATACATTTTTTTCAACACATTTTTTTCAAACATTTTTTTCCGAAATTTTTTTTAAACAAATTTTTTGCAACATTTTTTTTTCGTTTTTCTCGAACAATTTTTTAAAAACATTTTTATTCAAAAAATTGTTAGAGGCGCCCACTTAGAATAATTTTTCTTTGTGTAATATTTTGTTTTTTCGCGTTTTAGACCATTTCACAACTTTTGATAATGACATAAAATGTCATTTTTAATGAGCATTTAAAGTTTTCAACGACGGAACTAGGAAATTTTATCGCGTACTACGACAATTTTTTTAATAACAAATTTTTTCAAACTTTCGTGTGATGTTTTGCTTTTTAGGTGTTCCAGACTATTTTACAATGATTATTTCGTACCCCAATTTCGGTCGTTTTGAAATAATTATCCAGTGTATATCCAACGGCCGGCCCATATTTGGGCCAAGATTTGACCAACCGTCGGGTGCATCAAGGTGACTTCATCCTATGGTCGGCTTAAAGTTGGGCCAGAATTGTGCCGACAGTAGGATTTTCGCCCGCCACCGACATCAGTTGCCAACGTCGGTGGGACCATGGCAGCTTGGATACATCTTAGTCGGCCCAAATCTGGTTACCGTAGATCAGTTACCAAAGCAGGGCCGACTATGGGTCCAAGGTCAAGCTCTGGTATCCGTCCGAATTTCGCACTACTGGGCTGACTATTGCACAGAGTTTGGCCGATAGTAGGCGTTACTCATTTAAGAAAGATTTTTGATAGTTAACCCGATGGTTGGGCCTTGTTTGGGCCAAAATTGGGCCAATAGTCGGCTGAACTTTAGAACAACGTACTAACTACTTCGCGGTCGACTTTTGGGCCGACTTTGGACCAGAGTTGTCACGATAGTCGGCGTTAATCGTTACCGAAAAATTTCCCATAGTTCCCCTATGGTCGGGCCATGTTCCGGCCAAAGTTGGGCCAATGGTCGGTCCCACTTAGACTGCCAACATTGGCTGTTTAGGTTGGGCCGACATAAGTTTCTTATGAATACAAAAGTTAGCCCAACTTTGGCTGCTGATCTATGACGGGCCAAAGTCGATCCGACTTTAAGCCGACGGTCCTGCTCTGGGTGCCGACGTAAACTCGCACATGGGTTTTTATGTTTCTGATGAAGAAAATATTTCAATTGATTTACTAAATGAAAAAACTTCTTGAAAGCGATTGAAACTCAACATTTTTAATTAAATATAAATGTTTGTAAGCATGTCAAACATTGAATTCAAAACGTGAAAAATGGAAAATTTCCAAATCAAACTTTGAAAATTTAGCGATTTCAAATTAAAATATTCAAAATTATAACAAACTTATAACGGGAGAGTTACCATTTTAGAGTTAAAAATTTTAAATGATTTAATATTCAAACGATTCAAACTTTAAAAAGGAAATAATTGCAAATTGTTGACCACGATCAAAATTGTCTATTGTATGTCTTTGAAACAACAGGAATTAGATCAAATTAAAATTTTAAGTGTCCAAATGACCCCGTACTAATGTACACAAAATAGCTTTCCGTAGATTTTGCTTAAACTTGCTAACATTTTTATAACCTACAAAATTTAAAAAATCCACGGAAAGACATTTTGTGTACATTTAGTACCGGGTCTTTTCAACAATTTTTTGAATAGATCCAATTTCAAATTAGGTGCGTTTTAAATTAGACATAGTTTAATTACTTAATTAAAACTTCAATTTCTAAGTGAAAGTCTTCGAAGTTAAATAATTTAAACTGTTACGGCCTTGTAGCTTCCAACATTTAAATATTTCATATTGAAGTATTCCAATTTGAAAAATTGAAATTTTTTGAAGATTTCAAAATTAAACAATTTCAGCTTTGAAATGTTACTGAAATTAAGTAATGTAAGTTTGAAACATTTATAGTTAAACAATTTAAATATGAAATCTTAAAAATTACACGATTTTAATTTGAGAGACTTCATAGTTGAACTTCTCTAATTGAAAGTGTTTGAAATTGAGTAATTTCAAACGTAATGTTACATATCAAACGATTTTAATTCAAAGTCGTCGAGGTTGAACAAATTTAAATATAAGTATTTCAAATTTCGTATTTTGTATTGCATTCAATTCTTTTAAATTGAAATGTTGAAAATGTAACAATTTCATCATGCGAGTAAAGTTGAATAATAATTTTATATAAAGCATTCAAAATCAAACAATTTCTCACTTCAAGCATTTTAAATTTAAAAAATTTAATTTAATTCCCAACAACTCAATCAATTTTAAATGAAAATGAATTGAAACTAAAGCATAATCGTAACATAAAAATAGCGATAGATGAGAAACAACCGAGTACTTTTAAATTAACCACAATGTATTAAAGTTTTGAAATGAAATAATAATTCTTCACCGCGTATTTAAAATTCATACATTAATAACATTCCCTTTATAAGAGAATTCGCATTATCCAGTATGTACTGGTATCCAATATGTAACACTCACCCCTATATTTCCTAGAAATTCTGTGGAAAGCAATTTACTCAAACTTTTCAAGTTGAGTCTTACCCTTACGAGACGTTTTACACTTTTTGAAATTAATCCACATGCAGTCAGTCTGTATAATGCGAAAAAACGTTGAGATCAAAATTTATGTACGGGAGAGTCAGCTACGGTGGCGTTGCGAGGCATGGTGGATATTACAAATGACGACCGTGTTTATTGATTTTCATATTAGTTTTTTATATGAAATAGCTTTCCGTGTTTCGAAAAATAGTGCTGTGGTGCAATTTCTTTTTTAATATACATCTCAGAAGAGTAATTATAAAAAACAGTTTCGGCGGATAGACTTGAAATATGAAGATGTTAGGTTTTAATGGCTTAAGTATTTTCTTGAAGTTCTGGCATCATAAACCGTTTCTAAAAACGTTCTAAGTATATTAAAATGAATTCAATCTTGCAACGTCAAATACGGGACACGACGGTGCACCTATGTATTTCATCAGAGAGTAAGAGGTTATAACTGCTTTTGCCACATATTTTACTTTGATTGATAAGAAAATATTGATTTATTGTTGAAAATGTCTGCAGTAATTTTCCTTCGTTACATTACACTCTCTAGAATTATTATATTGTATAATTTTTATGATACAATGTTCATATTGTTTAAATAAACGGCTGTAATATGTCGTCTGTTGTAACCCAGTGTATGGGACATGCCGGTCGAAATGCAACACCCATGAATTAATTGAATGTCAGATAATGACGTAGTTAAAAAGCGGTTTTGAATAAGAACATATGTTTCCTGATAATGTAAGCTGCATCCTAAAAAATACACACGTAAAAATCACATTTCAATCATAATGTATAGGGCGTTAAAGTCAAAGCGCACCACCACACTCCACTCGCCCCTATTCGGTCTATTTGCTGTTAATAGTGAAAATTGTATTGTATCAGAGATATAATAACTGCTTAGAGTATTCCAATTATTTTATTCCATTTTAGTTCATATAAAAAGAATTTGTGCAAAGTGATTTTCTACTTCTTGAAATTTTCTCACATTTTTGTCGAAATTTAAAAATAGTCCAGATTCTATAATTGTAAGTAAATATAAATGCGAACCGCGGTCAGTATTCGAAAAGATATTTTTATAGCATTCTCTTGCGTTTCTTAAAGAAGTGTTTTTAAATTTTTGAAAAAATTTAGCTGTGGCATAGTATACAGTAAGACCTCTCGGACCTCTCGGATTACCTTGAATTATCAATAATTATAAATTCAAAAATCTATAACATATGTGATAATAATTATAATTTTTGTAATTATTTTTGATCGTCGTATAAAAATTACAAATTGAAATTATTAATTTTAATAAAGTTTAGCTACCAAAACAAAAAAATGGAGTTCTAATCTGAGAGGTCCTACTGACAATGAAAATATTTTATGTCAATCACTTATGATTTTTAGCGCAAAATAAAACTAGATGCATTTCAAATTAGATTATCACAACAAAAGTGTAGTATAGGCTGAGTAAAATCGACCAATTAACAAGTTCAAATGACCACGGATCATTTAATGAAATCGAGAGTCTTATCTTAGACGAAAACGACTTTGCAGACAGTTTTCATACAATTATTGGATTATTATCTAAGAGCGACTAATTGGAGAAGATTGTAGTTTGAAATAATGTAAATTGAATCGCAAAATCCTCGGATAATGTGGTACATAATAATTACGATGACTGCTTATCATTTATGAATCAAAAATCACAGTGATGAGTTTGCGCGCGAACGTAATTCTCTCATTAAAAGTAATAAAGCGGTTCTTTATCACCAAGAATCGCTTTTATAACTAACGATGATACCATTATGTAATTAAGAAGTACCATACGATTCTAAAAAAGTGTGTAACGGAAGAAAAGCAAATAAGCTCTTTTTATCGGATAGGACTGTTACAACTGATGTAAGCGAATCTTGGATAAATCATTATAAAAAAAAGTCGCTCAAAACTCGGTCGGTTACATATTCTGCCTCATGTGAAGAAGAAATACGGACTCAAAATTAGCAGTTGCGTACATCTCAGAGGAAAACAACATGGTCAATATGTAATCTATCTCAAGTATCAATATCAGTCGTACAATGTCATTGCTTCACATATGATTTTTGGAGAACATCTGCCATATTTTATATCAATAATAAGAAGAGAACTGTATAAGCAAAAATGTCTTTTATTTATAAAATGACCTTGGAAAATCACCTACATGATTCGTTTTCAGTATTATAGATGGGGAAAAAATGGTTCAGTAACCGTTACAATAAACTTGGTTAATAGGCAGATAGAGTGGATATTTCAAAAAAAAAATTCCCATTCAGCATTGTAACAGGAATTTATGAGAATCTACTGAGTCAGGAAGGAATTCATGAGAAACGATAAAAGCAACTCTTGCATTTAATCGTTCAAGAACATATAAAAACGGTTACTGTACTGCATTAGACGAAAAGAGAAGGTTTGCTAGAACAAAATGCTACCAATAAATTTTTTCTATTATTAATCTTGAGAGCATCCTAATGAAATCCTAAAAACCCTCAAGATTGGGGAATTTTCGTTATCAATAAAAATCAGACCAATTATACATTTTTGCAAGACGGTTGTGCGGATTGTGGCTTTTGGTGAGGAAATACAGAAAAATGTACATCAAATGATTTGCAAAGAAAAAAATAAGCTTCAAAATGAGCCATCACCAAACCCCCTGTGACTAAAAGTTAAAAAAATATTAATTTGTTAATTGACGATATGATTTGATCTAATATATACGTTTTAACTGTAATGCATTTTCATTGTTGTAAAAAATATATGATCTGATATTACTCATTAAATACTTAAAGTGAATGGTCCAAAGTATTGGAAAATATTCTTTTTGTACTCAGAATCGAAAATATGCGGAGGGGTGTAAGAATACCTTTCTTTTTTAAACAAAAATATTGTTTGAACATGTTTATTTAGTAAGTAGGCACTTGCTCAATCACCTAAGGTATATTGATACTTCACAAATGTGTAATTTTAGTCAGATTGTTTCACATTTAATGTAAACGTTTATCACTTAGAAAATAAGATTAGTGTATTTAAAATTATTAATTATTTTTGAAATTTTAAATACGACTTGTATATATATATATATATATATATATCAGTTGCAAAATAAGAGCAAGAACAAAAAAATATTTGTTCATCATGCACGATAGATTGTCGAAACAACGAGCGAGGCGCTTGATCCACACGGCGGGACCCCGGACCCGCGGACAGCTACTCCCTTTGAAAATATTTCCGTTAAATAAATTAACCTAACTCGGAAACCAATAGTGACTTTTTATTGTACTTGATCCTGTTTTGTAACCGACATTTCAGCCGTTAATTTTGTAATTCATTAATCATGTATTTTTATTTCTAATTAACATGTCATATTGTTTATACGAATTTGTAATAATAATATTGTTTTGGAGCTGCAATTTTGCTCGTAGAAGATGAGAAAGAAAACTACTATTCACCTCAGTACATATGGTTCTACATGATTTTTGTCAGATTTTTCGGGTAAATGTAGGTATGAAGAAACAAATATTCATAAGTTGGTTATTAAACATGACATTTTTTTAGAATCCATAAAACTATTTTCCTGGAATTCATAAAATGGATGGCCAGACTACCCCCACCACTACGTCTGGCAACTGTAGGCCGGACCCCCCCCCCTGGTGGGCCGGGTTTTTTTTTAAAAATAGGCAAAATGTCCTGGCTTTTTACGAAACCAAGATTTTTGACAGCAAAGCTAAATATTAGCGACTGAGTACTTTGCACACGTGTACAGTGCTTCGGTGTACATGTATTTATTTATAAATACAATAATTTATAAGTTTTATAATAAGAAATTATAATTATATTAATAAATAGATAATTAAATTATTAAATAACAATAATTACAATAATAATACACTATTTATACCATTTTCCAGACCTTAGTTAAGGATATCTGGTACATTTTTGTTTTGATGACCTTTTTTTAGGGATCGCTTGAAAAATTTTTGAGCTTCCTGGTTTTTTACCCCACCCAGATGGTAACCCTAGATTCCTTTAAAGTGGAAACTTGAAAATCAGTAAACCAGATTCTGTTTAAATTTAAATTAGATTCTGTTTCTGATTTAGTTTAAACACTAGTAATTAATGTAGAAATTAATGAATGAAATTGAAAATGTAGCAATCGGAAATGTGAACGATTCATAAGAATCCCCAAACATGTAATAAGCTTATACGACATGGGGTTATGTTTGTAATATGTCAGTGTGTCTCGCCTGATATATAGTGACGTCTCAGCTGTATATTCTCCTAGAACGGGCTGAAATATAGTGTAAAACAATTACAGAAACCTATTTAGTACCATTTTATGTTATTTTAATTCTGTCTGGTGTATATACAAGTCTGGGCCAGGATCTGCTATACCAGACTCTGGCGCCAGAACAGCACGCCAAAGTGGAACCAGCCGGGCGCCAGGCTGTAAGCAGATTCTTCTTTTTCTGGCGCCCAGCTGGCACCAGTCTGCAGTTATCTTGCTACTAGGGAATGTACCCATCATTCACGTTTATGCCGATTTAGTTGACAGGCTTGATCTAGAAGCGCTAATGAATTAATTAATTTCCCGCAATATTAAGCGCACTAGTATGTTTGCTATACATAAATAAGTTTTTGGTTTGATAATGTTTTAATAAATAAATTAATTAGTACTGGTTTCAACATTTGAATAATATTTCATTAACCCTTGATCACACCCCTAGCGGACCGAATGAACGGAACGGATACGCTACAGCGTATCGCTATAGTATCCACATCGTATCCTCTCCGTATCATGGAAGAAAAACAAATTAAAAAAGGAAGATGAACATTTAACTTGTTGAAATTCGGATTCTACGTGAAATTTTGCGTTAGAAGGTCATGGAGT
>CAKNWW010261312.1:0-11555 GCA_932074435.1 Andricus kollari | reverse complement strand
TAACGTATTATTATGATTGCAACAGTTTACATATTTATTTTGCTTCTCTTAATAATTATAATGTCATATTACTTTAACATTACTTTACCATTACGCTGCAGCGTAATCTTTGCGTTCGGCCGGTCCGCCAGGGTGAGATTGACAGACTTTTTTCTTTTTTAATTTAATAAGATTCAATCGTTAAAAGTTTATTACGATTTTTCTCAAACAGCTAAGATTTTTGGATGTTTAAAATCAAAATCATGTCCAGTTTCAATTCGGTGTCGTTCAAGAGCAGTGATATTATCTACATTGTGGTTTCGTCCTGTGTGTTCTTTAATTCTAAAGTGTAAAGGTCTCCCTGTATGTACAACATAACGACAATCACAATTTGAGCAATCAAATTTATAAATTTTTGAAAATAAATATATTCAGAAAAAAGATCTACTCCTTTCAGATTTCTTTTCAGATTTATATTAAAAATTGATTTGTATATTACATCTTGCAAAATAAAGCGTGTTTCAGAAAAAGGATTCTTCCTCTGATCTCTTTTTATCTCTTTTTTTTGCTCAGTGGTTAGAGCAACTGACCGGAAATTAGTTGACCTGGTGTTCGAATCCCAGCGGAGTGAAAAGAGTAGATATTTTTTCTGAATAAATTTAATTTCAAACATTTTTAATTTAGTCTAGTCTGAGATGACGTTAAAATTTGTTCTGTATTGGAGGATATAACTTTGACCGATATTGTAGATTTCCATTTTCACAGTGTGCGTGAAAAGATTTATCTTCTGATCGATCCGTTACCATCTCCGATGATAATACAGATTTCTATTACAAATTTATAAACTACATTTCTTTTTTTGATAAATGTCTAATTTGTCTTTAGGAGACGGAAAAAGATTAGAGTTTGATTTAATTGGTCTGAATATAACTCTTATGTTATTATGACGTAAAATGGTGGCAAGTTTGTGAGTTATTCCAGAGATATATGGAACTACAGTGAAATTTTTGGAAATATTGGGTTCTTTTTTCCCCAATTGATTGTAGATATTGTTGATGCTAATTTTAATTAGTCTATTAATGATATTAATAGGGTAACCATTTTGAATTAAAGTTTTTTGAATTAGTTGATTATGTTGTGGTCTAAATTTAATGGAAGATAGTTTAATAGCTCTATCAATGAGTCCGAAAATCATTCCTTTCTTCTGTGACTAAGGCTGTTGTGATATCTACCAGACCATGTGGATCTGTGATACCAGTTAGTGAGAAGAGATTCATTATCAGTTCTGGTGACAGATACGTCTAAAAAGTTAAGTGTGCAGGTGATTTCTTTTTCAAAAGTGAATTTAAGATTTAAATCAAATGAATTGAAAAATTCTAAAACTTCATGTAGTTTTGATTCTGGAATGATCATGAAAATGTCATCAACGTACCTTTTGTATAATGGTATTTCAAAATTTAAGGTTGAAAGACAGTCAATTTCTAAAGTATTCATGACAATGTCCGCTATCACAGGAGAAAGTGGAGATCCCATGGCTACTCCTTCCATTTGTTTATAATTTGTATTGTTGAATTTAAAATATATAGATCCTAAAAAAAACTCTATTGCATTTAAGAATTCATAAGCTCACCACATCTAAAGAAACAAGAAAAAGTTTTTTGGGCATTTTAAAGAATTTTATATCATTGATGAACTGCGAGCTCTCTTTAACATTATAGTTAGATTTATTTGTTAAAATTTTAAAAATGTTAGCGAGAAATTTAGCTAATTTGGAGGTTGGACCATCTGTTAATTATAATATTATTGGATTTTTCAGTGGTATCTGAAAAGTGGTATGGCCAACGGCCATACCACGCTGGAAGCACCAGTTCCCGTTAGATCACTGAAGTTAAGCAGTGTTGGGCGCGGTTAGTACTTGGATGGGTGACCGTCTAATACTACTGCGTTGCTGTTGGCGGTCGTGGGTGTGGTGAGCCCATTTACTACAAATCCACCTAAAAAACACTACTCGAATCGAGTAGTGTCACGCTTACCCCTAAAAGGCTCGCCGAAAGGGAAATAGCTTAATGATATACCATCTGTATATTGAAATTTAACTTCTTTGAATTTGGATTGATCTGATAAAAGTTGTGACATTTTGTCAATATATTCTGATTTTCTCATTGCAACTGTTGTGTTGCCTTTATCTGACTAAAGGAAAATAATATCCGGATTGTCTTTAATAAATTGTATAGCTGGACTAAAATCAAAATTTTTATGAAATTTTCGTTTATTTAAAAAAGGAGAATTAAAAAAATTGAGGATAGTTTGAGAGCAGTGAGCTCTAATTTCATTTTCTTTGTCAAAAGGTAGATTCCAGATACCAAATTCAATAGAAGCTATGAAATCATTGAAGGAAATTGTTGTTTGTTGAAAGAGTTAAGAGCAAAACCTGATCCCAGAGAAACGATTTGAATTACTTCCTTTGGTATTCAATATTCAGTTAAATTTTTAAACCAAGTGTTGGGCGTTTCACCATTCAACTTTTTGTCAAAATGAATCCTTTCCTGTTTGATTCCTTGAAGGAAAAACTACCCAAATAATGAATTACAATGAGTAATAATCTAATTAGGACTGAATCGGTTTTAAATTCTGCACGCATGTATCAAACATTTCCGAGATCCCTTTTTTTTGGGTAGAATTTTCATCTGAGACAAAGATCCTGGTCGACTACGTTTGACGACGCTTTCAATTAGGTTCGTTAATTAATGATAACTATTTAAAGTAGAATAAAACCCATGGGTAAGGATGTTGTTAAAAAATTATGATTTGTAAATGTGTGTACGATTAATTGGCTAATTACAACTGAATTGCAATCAACATAAGAAAATCAAAGAATTCAAGGTAATTAAATTGTTTGTGAGGAATTTATAAAGATGCACAAAATTCAAAAGATATAAAGGAGTTCAAACTTATTCAAAATATGTTCTTTAGGTTCAGGATAATTAAAAAACATTAAAATAATTCAGCGGTCTCGTGAGAATGAAAAAAATGCAGAACAGTTTAGAGTATTTAGAAAAATTCAAAATAATTCAGAGAATTGAACAGAATTCAAGCAATTTTAAAAGAATTAAGATAATTCCAAAGACTTCAGATAATTTAGAAGACTTTAGATAATACAAAAGCATTTAGAAAATTTAAAAATAATTCACAGTCATTCAAAAGAATTCACAGAATTTCGAAGAATTCACAGAATTTCGAACGAATTCAGATATCTTTATAAGAATTCAGATGATTCAAGCGAATTCTACAGAATGCAAAATACTTGAAGCAAGTCAAAGAATTCAACGCATATTCTAAAGATGTGAAGAGACTTCAGAGAACTTAAAAATAATTTGAAAGACTAATTTAATAAAAAATATTTAAGAGAATTCAAAAGAATTTCCAAGAATGCAGGAGAATTCAGATAATTTAGGCGAATTCAGATAATACAACAGACTTGTAGAAATTCAAAATAATTCATAGCGAATTATAAAAATCTTAAGAGAATTCAAACAAACTTTTAAAAAATTCAAAGGAGTACAAATGAATTCCAAGAATTCATTTCAACTCTACAGAATGCAACATACTGGATGGAAGTTAAAATAATTCTACGCGTATTCTAAAGCTATCACGAGAATTCAGAAAATTCAAAAGAACTGAAGGAGTTCAAAGCAACTTCAAATGTATTCTAATGATTTCGCGCGCGGTTCGCACGTTTGAGCGCGCCTAGGGTGCGCGACTGTTGGATCTCGCGCTTCGCGCTCCATTAAACATTTCTCTCGCGCTTCGCGCTCGATAATGCATTTACCTCGCGCTACACGCTCGGTCTTTGTACTTCCACCACGTTTGTGCACAGACCTTTAAAATTAAAGGTTAAAGCATCGACAACGGTAATTTGGTGTTTATGAATTCTCTTTTTATAAAGCTTCTTCGGCTTTAATGCACACACTTTCATCACGGATTTCGTGCGTCACATTCGATTTTTTCCAAGATGCGAACTTTTTTACAATGTGCGACACTATTATATCAAATGTATATTTCACTTATCATCGCCTGAAACTTTACCTTTACCTTTACCGAGCGCATGCCATTCGTAAATCAAAGTTTCAGTCCATTTAGAGGCTATTTTATTGTTTCTATTATCCATTGTTTGCAGTGTACGCCCAACTATCACTCTATTGCACATTATCCATGCCCATTCTTCTAATTCTGTCCCCCCATATTTCCCGACTTCATTTGGAATCTCATCTATACCAGGAGCCTCTCCATCTTCCATCATCCCTAAAACCTTGATTAATTCCTCCCTTGTAATGTCCTCCTCCTCATTTGTTTCCCTTCCATCTTTTCCTCCTTTCCTAACTTTCCTCTCTACCCCTCCTAGCACTTCCACAAAATATTATTTCCATTCTACCATCTTAATATCCTGGTTTACTCTTTTCCTTCTTCTTCTCTCTCTCTATTTACTACCTTCCAAACCTCCTCTTCCGTCCTAGCCTTCTCGGCTTCTTCTTCAAACCTTTTATTTTCCTCCTCTTTTTCTTGATCACAGAACTCAGTATACTCCTTCTTTATTCTCCTATATTCTTCTCCACTACTTGTACCTTTTCTCCATTTTCTTAATTCCCTTCTCACTTCCTTCTTCTTCTGTTTACATTCCTCATCCCATCCACTTCTATCCCGTCCTTCAGTACTCTCTTTTTTGCTTGTGCACTCTAACGCTTGTATTATTTCTTCTATCGTTATTTCAATTTCCTTGTTTACATTTCCTTCCCCCATTTTGATATTTCGGACTTTTTCTTTAAACTGTTCTTTACCTTGCATTGACCAATCCCCTCTTCCTGCTCATTTTAGTTTTGCTTTCTTTTTATCCTTATTGTTATTACCCATTTCTACCTCTACTGTCACTATTAACGGAAAGTAATCCGAATCTATATAGTCCCCTACCTCTAGTTTCTTAACCTTTTCCCTTACCTCGTCGTCCACTACCACATAATCAATTACCGTTCCCCTCTTTCCTCCTGAAAGTATATATTCCCCTTCCTCATACCCCTCTATACTTCCGTTTAGGATAAACCATCCCATCTCCCCTAGGATCTTCAACAATTTTTTTCCCTGCCCATTCAGTATCTTGTCTTTAAATTTCCTTCCTCGCTCTCCACCCCGTTCCCCTTTGCATCTTTTAAATCAAAGATGACCTAAGAGACCTTTTTTACCACAGTAAAGGGCCCGTCAAACTTTTCTGCCAGCTTGGCGTTGAAGTTCCATACTTTGTTGGAGAGAAAATGTGTTCTTTTCAGCACCTTGTCACCTATTTTTGGGGCCCATTTCCGGCGTCTAAGGTTATAGTGCGTCTGTTGTTTCTGGAAGCTGCGGGCTATTTGGCTTCGGGCTAGATCGATTGCGGACTGAAGTTTGTCGATACGGTTTTGATGTTTCTTCCTAGATGGTATCGCAGTTTCCTTGACAAGGCTTTCTGGCGTTCTTAGTTCTCTGCCGAAGTTAAGGTATGCTGACGAAAATTCCGTGGTTGAGCTGATGGCTGTGTTGTAGGCGAACTGAAGTTCTGAAAGGTAGAGGTCCCAAGTCTTTCGGAATTTCTTGATGTTTTGAGCAATCATTGTTTTTATGATTCTGTTTGCTCTTTCTACGAAGTTGCACTGCAGCGTGTACAGTGGTGTTAAGCGATGTATGACGTGCATTTCCTAAAGTAGGATTTTGACTTCCTTTCCGATGAATTGTTGCCCATTGTCGGAGACAATGGTCTTGGGGCAGCCGTGACGTAGAGAAACTTGGTCCTTAAGTGCCCTGGAGATCGCTCGCCTGTTACCTTCCTTAATGGGCGTAGTTCAATCCATTTGGTGAAGCGATCTTGCATCACCAAAAGCCAAGTGTTGCCGGCGCTAGATCGGGGCAGTGGGCCAACGCGGTCGGTTGAGACCATCCCCCATCGTCCTTCAACGTTGGTGGCGTGCATCGTGCTGGCATGGGCTTGTTGCTGGGCCTTAAATTTTTCGCAATTATCGCAGTTGCGGACCTGTTGAGCGCCCATCCTTAGCATTCCTGGCCAGTAGTGATTTCTGGCCAAACGCGCCAGAGTTTTAGCGATGCCTAGGTGTCCGGCCTTCGGGTCGTCATGGACTTCTTTTAGTACCCGCTGTTGGTCAGAGCGGGGCACGCAGATTTTCCACTGCTCGCCAGGAGCGTAGTCATTAAAGTCCAGAGTGTGCAAAATGTGTCGGTATAGGCGGTTGTTGCGCAAGCAATATTCTGGACTTTCGGCGGGGTTTTCCATGACGGCTCTGTATTTTCTCTCGTACCAGTCCTGGTCTTCCTTCTTTCGGACTGCGCAGGTCTTGTGGGGCTGTCGGGAGAGTGTGTCGGCGATGACGTTGTCGGCTCCGCATCGATACGTGATGTCGGAGTCCCATTGGCTTAGTTCCATGACCCATCGGGCCAATCGTCCAGACGGATTGTCAATTTTGTGGAGCCACTTTAATGATAGGTTCTAGATGCCCCATTTGGCGGCAAGGCATTCAAGTTCGGTGGCGGAATAGTTGCTTTCTGCCCTATTTACGACATGGCTGGCGTAGGCAATTATTTTTTCGGTGTCTTGCTCGGTCTGTGTCAGTACGGCACTGAGCCCCTCTCGGCTTGCGTCGGTTTGTAGGACAAATTCTATCGTACAGTCCGGGCATGCGAGGATTTGGGCGGATGTGAGTCCTCTTTTGAGCTCATCAAAGGCGTGTTGATGCTCGTTTGTCCATTCCCACCCAGCTTTTTTCTTAAGTAGTTGGTTGAGGGGCGCTGCGACTCGTGCGACGTCCTTTATGAAGCGGCGGTACCATGAGATGAGTCCTAAGAATCTGCGGGCTTCTTTTATGTTCCTAGGTGGCATTAGGTTTGAGATTGCGGCGACTTTATCTGGATCCATGTGAAGTCCCTTTTCGTCAACCACATGGCCGAGGTACTTCAGTTTTTGGCGGAAAAAATGACATTTATCCGGATGCGGTCTCAGTTTGGCCTCGAAAAGTCTGCCGAATACTCTCTGCGTCATTTTGATGTGATCTTCAAAAGTTTGTGTGCAGATTACGATGTCGTCGAGGTAGGCGAAAGCGTGCAGTGCCATGTCCGGGGTTATGATGCGGTCAAGATGTCTTTGGAACGTGGACAGAGCGGCGTGGAGTCCAAAAGACATTGCGTTGAATTCATACAGACCTCTGCCAGGTACTGTGAAGGCGGTGAGCTGTTTCCTATCCTCAGTCAGCGGGACGGGCCAGTAGCCATTTTTGAGATCAATCGTCGAAAGGTATTTGGCTCCTCGAAGTTTGTCCAAGATGGCGTTGACTTGCGGGATCGGATACGCGTCCTTTTTTGAGACTTGATTTAGTCTCCTGAAGTCTATGCAGAATCTCATCCGGCAGAAAGTAATAGTTTTTCTTTCTTAGTACCTTTAAATTCTATGAGTGGAAATATTTAGTGATTAAGAATGGTCATTCGATATTATTTATTTATTTTATAAACAAATTTTATAAACATATGCATAGTTTGGACATTTATAGACAGAAAGTAATAGTTTTTCTTTCTCATCGTTTTCCAATTACATAAGTGGTGATTTTCAGTAACGAAGAATTGTCCAGCGATATTATTAGTTTATCTTATAAGCAAAATTTATAAACAAATGCAGTTTGGCCATTTGTAGACAGAAGGTAATCTCTTTTTTATTACTTCCTTCAAATGATATCACTGGAAATGTTTTGTGATGTTCTAAAAGAATTAGCTTCCAAGTTGTACTTGTCAATCATTTCAATGATTTCAGGATCCATTTGAAATTCATTCTTGCTCCACTTTTGCCTTGAAGACGCAATTAATAGATCAGATGAGATGACACACGGAGCTTATGTATTAAATCTTCATTGCTCGAAATTCGAGAGCACTTTCGTGTGTTAAATTCTCTGCACCGCTTGAAATCCTTATTGGGGGGTTCTCCAACTTCTTCTGAATACGGTATATTTTGAATATTTGAATTATTAAAAAAACTAAAAAGCAGTTTTAAAACGTATTTTACTTCAGTCAACCTCACCGACATTTACGTAAAACATTACTTTACTTTGAACTTACATTTTTTTATAAAATTTTGTTAATAACATAAGCAAATAATGTAGATTGACAATTCTTCATCACTAAACATCACCACTTATATAATTTGAAGACGATTAGAAAGAAAAATGATCACTTTTTATCTATAAATAGTCAAAATATGCATTTGTTTATAAGATAAACAAATAATATCGGTTGACAATTCTTCATCACGAAACATCACCACTTATGTAATTTGAAGACGATAAGAAAGAAAAAGGATCACTTTCTATCTATAAATGGTCAAACTATGCATTTGTTTATAAAATTTGTTTAAACACATGAATAAATAATATCGATTGACAATTCTTCGTCACTAAACATTACCACTTATAAAATTTGAAGACGATTAGAAAGAAAAACGATCACTTTCTATCAATAAATGGTCAAACTATGCATTTGTTTATAAGATAAACAAATAATATCGATTGACAATTCTTCATCACGAAACATCACCACTTATTTAATTTGAAGACGATAAGAAAGAAAAAGGATCACTTTCTATCTATAAATGGTCAAACTATGCATTTGTTTATAAAATTTGTTTATAACATAAGCAAATAATATCGATTGACAATTTTTCGTCACTAAACATCATCACTTATGAAATTTAAAGACGACTAGATAGAAAAAGGATCACTTTCTATCTATAAATGGTCAAAATATGCATTTGTTTATAAAATTTGTTTCTGAGATAAACAAATAATGTCGATTGCCAATTCTTCGTCACTGAAAATCACCACTTATGTAATTTGAAGACGATGAGAAAGAAAAACTATTACTTTCTGTCTATAAATGTCCACACTATGCATTTGTTTATAAAATTTGTTTATAAAATGAATAAATAATATCGAAGACCAATCTTAATCACTAAATATTACCACTCATATAGCTTAAAGGTACTAAGAAAGAAAAGCGATTACTTTCTGTCAATCAACGCCTAAACTATGCATTTGTTTACATAATTTGTTTATAAAATAAACAAATTATACCTTACATCGCATTTCCATGATCAAACGTGATACTGTTGATAACATCAAGCAATTTCAACTTACAAATATACTTTGCAAGCAAAATTTCCAATATGTTGACATTTTGTTAATATAATTTGTTTATAACAATCAGATTCGATATCCTGTAAATTATTTGTATTCTGTGGATACTTCGTCATTCATTTTCGTCGAGAAAGGGATTCATTAAGTTATTGATTTGAAGATAAAAAATAATAATTAAAAAATGTCTCATTTTCGCTCGTTTAATTATATAAAAAATAGAAAATTACAAAAAATCTAATCCACACACGCTCTTGTGCAACTATCGCTGATCACTTCTAAACAAAAAAATTGAAAATCAGTTGAGAATTGTAGGCTGTAGGTAATTTTGAATAGTAAATTCCCGATTCAGTCCACTGTGCGACGAAGCTGCTTCCTCAGGAAATCCTCGGCGATTCTCCACTCTTCGGGTCTTAGCTTGGTACGGGTCCCTCGGTGCTACAGACTTTCACTTTGCGGTGACGGTTTGGTGGTGGTTGAGGCTGTGCAAAGTGCAGAATTCAGCTCTTATGGTCTTATGGTCGTAAGCCGGTGTCATATTTGCCGTGGGTTGTCTCGATGGCCTGGCTCCTGATGAGCTCGCTTAGCGTGTGGACGTCCGGAAGGCAGATGTAAAGTAAAAGTCCCGGCCTCATATTGTAATAGAGGGTCTCTATAGTCCTTTTCTGTGAGAACCCTTCAGGACGTCGTGTCAGCGTTAGCAGAGAGGTGACATACTCCCGGATCGATTCTTTTGTCCCTGGTGGCGATTGTAGATTTGTTGGTCCAACTGCCTTAGTTCCGAAGGTGGAAGGTAAAAACTTCTCAGGCTCTGTGCCAACTCCTGAAATAAAGTGACGTTGGACGCGCAGTTGCGTTACTAGAGCTGTGCGTCGCCTCTGAGGAGCTCTAGAAATCCCCTCAGGATTTGGTCGTCGGTAAAGCTGTAGACCCTCTGGAGCTCCTCCAACCTCTCCAGGAACCCGTACACATTCTTCCCGTCGAAGTGGCAGTTCCACTTGCGCATCTGATCAAGGGTCTGGGTCGGCACTGAAAAGAGTTCTGGTTCTTCCCGAAATTCTCCACGTTCGGACCGGAAAGAGTAGCGCGGTGGTACGGTTTGGTTTTGCGTTTCGGTGATGTTGTTGTCATATGTGAGCGTGGAGGTGGCGGCTCCGTTTCTTGATGCTCGAGGTGAAGATGCCGCTAGCCTTAGTTTATCCAGCTCCTCTTTCATGGCTTCTATATCGTTGGTTCGATCGAGATCCTCCTTGTAATCCGGGGTGTCGGCAGGCTTCCCACCGAACACGGCGATCGTCTGAGGTCTTTAGGTTGAAGCAGTTCAGAATATTTGTATAATAAAAAGTAAAAAGATTCATTCAGAATGCGAGACAAATATTTAGGGTACGCTACTGAATGACCTTTCATAAATTCATAACTAAAAGGGTTACATATATATTTGAAGAATGTAGCTATTACGTGAAATGAGTGCGAATCGAAGGAAAATCGATAATTGCGTGCGCATTCATTAATGCAAAAGAGGGGATGAACGAGTCCGATGAATGAAGAGACCCACTGGATACGAGGACTGATCGAGGTAGATCACTCTGCGCTTGGTGCCGATTAAGAGTAGAGGTTTCGCCAGGACGGGATCTCTCCCATTCAAACCAGCTGCGTTAAAGTGACAGGTCGCGAATTAGGTGCGCCGATAACTTTTATTTTATGTTTTAGGGAATGTCCAGGAGGACTCAGGTGATAAAAAAACACTAAAGCAAATTAATACGCAGGAATTTATAGAAAATAAATAAATTTAACTTAAAAAAAAAGTGATTAACATGTTAAATTGGCGCAGGATGAAATTAGTTCTTTTTTAACCCATTCTCATATGGGAGCTCAATAACCAATTCTCTAAAGCCCCAACTTAATGATGATGATATCTTTTGATTCAAAGGAAAAATAAAGCCGATAAATGAAAACTAGAGGAGTACCAAGAGTTTAAGGAAGAAAATCTTTTTTTAACCCGTTTACATACGGGAGCTCAAGGATCCATTCCTCTTATCTCTGAAGTAAAACTGACTGGTTGTTCGTTATGGTTGCTAATCTAAGAAATAAAATCGGTTAAAATGCTCATTTTGTTTGTAAGAATCGAAATTCATTTGGATTTTTAACCTGTCTACATACAGGAGCTCATCTAATAGATTGACTTATCTACAAATCAAAATTATGCATTTTTGAAAACTCGCGAGATAAATTCCACGAATTACAATAATCCTGGACATTCAGAAATTAAAGAAAAATCGAGATTAGTAAGAGAAAGCAAAATAATATTGGAAATCAGGAATAGCTGATTAAAAAGGCAAAGATAGGTTAGATTAGGGAACCCCACAA
>CAKNWW010261311.1:0-10074 GCA_932074435.1 Andricus kollari | reverse complement strand
GAACTTCTGCTTTCTTCACTTCGGCTTTCAGAACTGAAGCATCTAGATGGAGTAATGCACTTTCTTCACTTCTGATGTTAAAATTCAGGCCAAGGGTTTCGGCCGCTTGCTCCGCGGCTTTGTAAAGGAACGCTCCTTTGCCAATCATCTCGTGGTTCCTGACCATTTTTAGGAGAGGATCTTTGCCATTGGGTACGATATAAGCTGTACTTAAAACTATTCGGTTATGAAGACACTGGAGATTCAGAATTCCGCGTCCGCCTTGACGGCGTGAAATGTATAATCGCGGAACTGACGAATTGATATGCAAGCTTTTATGCATATGCATGATCTTACGTGTGGTGACATCAAGGGCCTTAAGTTCGTTCTTCGTCCATTGAACCACCCCAAACGAGTAGAGTAGAACCGGGACAGCAAGCTTGTTAGTCGCAGATATCTTGTTCAACGCTGAGATATTGGAAGACCAAATCTGTCGGAGAAGATGCTTGTATTTGCTTCGGAGAGACTCCTTTTCTGATGTTACGTCCTGAATGCGGCTTTGAGGCACGCCCAGGTATGTATAGGTCTCTCCAGTGTTAAGATGTCTGATAACACCTATATACAGAAGCTCAGGGTCCTCGGGAACGCCAACAATCTTTCCGTCCTTCAGATGAATTTTGGCACATTTATTCAATCCAAAGTCTATCCCAATCTCTCCTGTGTAGTTCTTGACGATATTTATGGCCGTTTGAAGTTTGTGTCTACCAGAGGCATAGAGCTTCAGGTCATCCATATAAAATACATGAGTGACCTTATGCTCGCTCTGGTTAGTGTCGCCACAGAGGTATCCAGAAGAATTACGTAGTGCGAGAGATAGAGGCAGAAGTGTGATGCAAAAAAGCAAAGGGCTCATGGTATCGCCCTGAAAGACGCCCCTCTGGAAGGTGACGTTGTTTGTTGTCACACGATAATTTCCAGATGAGATAGTGAATCTAGTTTTCCCAAGAGGCATCAATCTCTCTATGCATATCACTATGTGTGGATGCACCTTCAAGCTTTCCAACAGACAGATGATAAGTCTATGAGAGGTTTAATCGAAAGCTTTCCGGTAGTCAATCCAGGCCATTGTCCTGGATTCCGCGACCAGCCGCGGAAAGCAGGCCTCTGGACCATCAATTGCTCAGTTTATGCTGCGAGAGCTTTGGCTGATTCAAATCGAAGGCTCAAACCGAGGATGGATCAAAAGACCAAAAGACGGTTACATCAACTGAACAAGAAGATTGGATGGGCAAGACAGAATGCGTACCGTGTTCAATGTGTGATTGGCAACATAAGATCTGGTAGACCGTTCACGGAAAGGCTTCAAAAATTCGCCCAAGAACTGAGGATTTTGAATCACACCCAAACCAGTCAAAGCTGCTGACCATCAAGCAGCATATTGTTGACAAAATACGGCTGTTATCTGACGCAAGGAGAAGAATACGGAAGAGGGAGAGATGGATCAGGGAGAATAAAAAGTTTCTCGCTGACCCATCTCGCCTGTTCAGTGATCACCCTGTTTCTGTCAAAAATCCACCCAAGCCCAAAGAGGTGGAGACTTTTTGGAGAGAGGTATACAAGATCCCGAAAACACTAAAGTTGAAAGAAGATACTGACAATATCATCCGCTTCAAGCAATTTTGCGACAACCTCATAAAATCTGAAGAGGAATGTCCATCAATCACTGCCGAAGAGGTGAAAAAAGCACTTAAAGGAACGAAGAACTTTTCCGGTGCTGGACCAGATTTTATCGAGAACTTCTAATGAAAGAAGTTTACTACTACACACCAACATTTGGCCCGCATATTCAGCTCATATTTAAAGTCAAAGACGCCCATTACGCAGTGGCTGGGGTTAGGACGCACTATACTTCTACCAAAAAAATCAACTTGTCCAACCCAGAGAATTACAGGCCAATAACTTGTTTAAACACACTGTATAAGATCTTTACAGCTGGCCTAAACAACAGGATTGTTCGGCGAATTAAGCCTGTCTGGCATGAGATGTACGAACAGCGTGCCTCGAAAAAAGGTGTAGCAGGCTGTAGAGAGAACCTGCTGATTGACAGGTGTGCCTGTAAAGATGCTGCAGTCCATCAGCGCGTCCTGTCAATGGCCTGGATTGACTACCAAAAAGCTTTCGATTATCGTGTGACAACCAAAGTCACCTTCCGGAGGGGCGTCTTTCAGGGCGATACCATGAGCCCTTTGCTTTTTTGCATCACACTTCTACCTCTATCTCTCGCCCTACGAAATTCTTCTGGATACCTCGGTGGCGACACTAACCAGTGCTAGTATAAGGTCACTCATGTATTTTATGTGGATGTCCTGAAGCTTTATGCCTCTGGGAAAGGCAAACTTCGAACTGCCATAAATATCTTCAAGAAGTACACAGGAGAGATTGGGATGGACTTTGGATTGAATAAATCTGCCGAAATTCATCTGAAAAACGGAAAGATTTTTGGCGTTTCCCAGGACCCTGAGCTTGTGTATATAAGTTTTATTAGACATCTTAACACTGGAGAGACCTATACATACCTGGGCGTGCCTCAAGGCCGCATTCAGGACGTAACATCAGTAAGCATCTTCTTCGACAGATTTGGTCTCCCAATCTGTCGGCGTTGAACAAGGTATCTGTGACTAACATGCTTGCCGTCCCGGTTCTGCTGTACTCGTTTGGGGTGGTTCAATGGACGAAGAACGAACTTAAGGCCCTTGATTTCACCACACGTAAGATCATGCATATGCATAAAAGCTTGCATATCAATTCGTCAGTTCCGCGATTATACATTTCACGTCGGCAAGGCGCACGCGGACTTGTGAATCTCCCGTGTCTTCATAACCGAATTCTTCTAAGTACAGCTTATATCGTGGCCAATGGCAGAGATCCTCTCCTAAATATGGTCAGGAAATACGAGATGATTGGTGAAGGAGCGTTCCTTGACAAAGCTGTGGAGCAAGCGGCCGAGAAACTTGGCCTGAATTTTAACATCAGAAGTGAGTAAAGTGCATTACTCCATCTAGATGCTTTAGTTCTGAAATCCGAAGTTCGGATCGAAAGAAAACCAATTGTTTCAAGAGAGTAGCAAGTTTTAAAGATTACAAAATGTAGTTTCGAAAAAAATAAAAAATATGTGAACTATTATTTAAATAATTTGCAATCTCTACCGCAGTCGTGAGTTTGATGATACTAAAAATTACTACGTTGTATTTTTGTGTATCTTTACGACAAAATATAGTATATGTTACATCTAAAAATGTATGCCGACTTGAAAATGATTGTTATTTTCAACGTTTCGGGAAAATGAACAATTTTTCTTGAAATTCCTGGGAAAATAAAAAATGATTTTTCATTCTGAAAATTAATATTTAAAGAAAATTTAAAACATGCCAAGGCCCGTGCGAGACAGATTCAGAAAGCTGTCATCCTTGGGTCGCTCCTGGTCCTCAAACATACGAGGGTTTCGCCGGTCTGTCGTTGTACTCTCGTACGTGCCCTGTGGCAAACCATTTCACGGTCATGAGACGAGGTCATATGTGTGATTTACAACAGTAAGCGGTACCGCAGCAAGCTTCTGAAAGTTTGCCCACATCTTCTTTCTCCTCAATTGGATCTAAAAATGTGCTTTTGAACTTCTTTTGGTAGGACGCGCACTTTTTTAAGTTATAAGAACAAGCCAATTAAAATACGTCTGTTTAAATATAAATGCACATTACAAATTGTAATAATATATAGATTTATCGAAATGATACATATTTTAGGGTAGCTGCGAATAAAGATAAATGCCAAAGAAGATGAAAATATTAAATTAATCATGAAAAATAAAATTGGTAATTTATTTTGCAATGCCTAAATGAGTAGTCCCGGACTAAGATACAGAAACTGTTATAATATACATTTAATATAATTGAGTTGAACATAATACAGACCAGTTATTTTTTTGAACAAATTTTAATTGACTGAGAAGCACGAGATATGTGTTGAGAATGTGTTCGTTACAGTCGAAGGAGCATTAAAAAACAGAATTCACAATCACCAAAATACAGCGTGAGGATTCACAGACGCTCGCCCCAGGCGCGCTTCAACTTGCTAGTCGTGCACGTGGCGCGTGATGAGAATGTGCCCGCGTCGCGGACAGAATTATTTTAGTACCAACAGGATAAATATTTTAGAAAAATGTAGCTAATTCAATTATTATAACTTTTGAAGATTATTTGATGCGTGTCACGGTATATACGAATTATTTGAAAGAAAGTTGCATTTTCGATCAAGAAAGATACATTTTGAACCATGAACTGTTTTGCCAAAAGAAGTAAATTAAAAAAATAAGTTTAATTTTTTTCAAAACAGTTAAATTTTTGGAAAACAATTAAATGATTCAACAAAACAGTTGAATTTTCAAAGACATACTTGAGATTTCGATCTACAAAGATGAATTTTCAACCAAGAACTTTTCTACCAAAAAAAGATGAATTTTATAAAAAGGAAGAAAACCTTTCAACAAAATTGTTGAATTTTTGACAACAAAAATTAAATTTTTAACAAAATAGTTGCATTTTTTACCCACATATTTGAGATTCCCATCTACAAAGATGAATTTTTAGACTAATAGTTGAATCTTTATAATTGAAAGATTAATCTTCAACCAGATTGTCGAGCAGCGAGGGAGTAATTAGTGGAGGGGAAAAGTCAGCAGAGGAAAAAAGAGAAAGAAAAGAAGTGAATAAAGAGTTAGAGGGGGGTAAAAATATTAAGAAAAAGATCAAAACACAAACACCGGAAAGAGAGAAGGGTGAGGGAAACTTGCTGACAAAGATCCAAGAAGTGTTTTCAGGATTTAGAGAGGGAACATGTCGGATGCTGGATGATATGAAAACGCAAGGAGGGGAACTCAAGGAGGAGGTACAAAAAATAAGAAAGAAATCGGAAGAGTGGGAAGCATTATGGAAAGGCGAAAAAGAGAAAGTTGGAGAAAAAATGGAATGTATAGAAAATCAGGTGAGAGAATATGAGGAAAATAGGAAAAGCGAGATGAAGGTAATAGAAGAGAGAGTAAGTTAGAAGTAAACGATGAGGAAGGTAGGACTGAGATAATAGGTGGCCAGAACGCAAGAGAAGGTGGGGTGAGCCTGCAAGTAGAAAATGAGAGGCTACTTAGTAGATTAACACAGATCGAATGACGGATAGAAGGGGAGCAAAGATCAAAGAGGAAAAAGAATGTGATAGTCAAGGGATTGAAATTGAACAGTGAAACGGGGGAGGAAGAGGTTAAGAATCTGACGAGAGAAATATGAGCACAAGTGAGAGTGGAATGTGTGAAGAGAGTAGGAAGAAAGATGGAATGGAGGGAAGGCATGTTTCTGGTGACATTAGGGTGTGAGAAGAATAGGTTTGAAATAATGGGCAAAAAGAAGTTGTTGAAAGGAAGAGCAGAGAGAATAGAAGAAGATCTGAAATGGCAGGAAAGGAGAAGAAAATGGCTAGTTGAGCAGAGGGCATGGGCGGAAAGAAGGAACGGTGGAAGGGTAATAATAGGGACAGATAGAATTTGGGTAAAAAGAAAGATGTGGATCTGGGACGAAGAAATAGAAGAATTGAGAGCGTGGGAAACAAGGCAAGGAAATAAAAAGGACAAAGAACAGGAAAATAAGAAGGAAGGAAACGCGTCGGGGTTTACAAAATAAAGAAAGGGCTAAAGACAAAGACGGAAGGAGCAGTAGGAAAAGATAGATACGTGAAAGTGGCGTTCTGGAATGTCTCAGGCTTGAAGATCAAGAATGAAGGATTTTGGCGGGATTTAGAAAAGTGGGATGTTATTATGATGAGTGAAACCTGGGTGGATGAACAGGATTGGAATGGGATGAAATGGATGTAACCTAAAGGTTATGTGTGGAGAATGCAAGAAGCAAGAAAGAAACACGATAAAGGTAGAGGGATGAGCAGCATGGTCTCAGCGGCGAGGAAAGAATTGCAAGTAAGATGTAGAACAGAAGAGGACAGGGAGGAAAAGGATAGAACAATGGTAAGAAGGATTGAGGAAGGCTGGAGAGTAATAAGGAGGTGGATGGAGGAAAAGAAGGAAGAGTTGGTGTTGATAGGAGGTGACTTGAATGCCTGGACTGACGAGCAAGGGGGAGGGTTTTGGGATGAAGAAAAGGAGGCCTATATAAGGAGCTCCAAACATAGGGAGACAGACCGAGAGGGGAGGAGATTACTAGACTTGATAGGAGAAGCAGGATGGTCTATATATAATGGCAATATGAAAGGAGATGAAAAAGGAGAGATCACATTTATAGGTAAGGGAGAAACAGTAATAGACTATATCCTGGTGGAAGAAAGAATGAGGAATATAATAGACATTATGAATATGGGGAATTAGATAGGGTCCGAGCACTTCCCGGTAATAGCTACACTGGAAGGTGGCGTCAGTAAGCCCGGCAGAGGGAGAAAGGAAAAAGGGGGAGAAAGGAACACAAAAATGGGAGTATGGGGGTAGAGAAATTAAAAGAGTTTAAACAGAAAATGGAAGAGGAGAAGGTTAGGTATGAGAACGAGGAGGGAGTAGACTCGTTAATTGAAAGGTTGAAAGGATCGATTGAGAAGGTAAGGGATGAGATAGGTACAAAAGAAGAAAGAGAATGGGAAAAAGAGGCCAGTGTGACGAGGAATGCAGGGAGAGTAAAGAGAGAATGAAAGAGTGTGTAAGAAAATGAAGGAAAGGAGAATTGGAGAAGGCGGATCGCAACAGGAGAAAAAGAGAACATGAGAGGATGCTGGAAAGGAAAAAGCGAAGGAGAACGGATGAATATAAGGAAGAAGTAGAAAAAGCGATCAAAGAAGGTAGGGTTTGGGATGCGATAAATAGGGAAAGAGGAGGAAGGAAGGGCGTGAATGAAGACATAGAAATGGGTGAGTGGACGGATTATTTCAAGGGGCTGTTAGGGGGAGAACAAAATAGGATTAAAGGGGGGAAAAGAAGGATAGCAGCTTTTCACTCAGTGAATAGAAAAGTGCTATGGCAGGCAATGAAAGAGAGGGGAATAGAGGAAGGGTTCGTTGAGAGAATAAAGGAAATTTTTGCTGAAACCAGGATTAGGGTGAAGATAAGAAGGGAAAAAGGGGACGTTTTCTGGACAGGAAGAGGTCTGAGGAAAGGGTGCCCGTTGAGTCCGCTACTTTTTAATATGCTGCTGGCAGACTTAGAGGAGAAGCTAAAGGAGAAAGGGAAAGGGGGAACGATTTTGGGTAACAGCAAACTATACTCTCTAGCATACGCGGACGACGTAGTTCTGTTAGCAGACGATGAAAAGGGGATGAACTCAATGATCAGAATTTTCGAGGAGTACGTGGGAACAAAAGAACCGACGGTGAACGTAGGGAAGACGAAGGTGATGTGCTTCAGAAGTAGAAAGACCAAAATAGGTTACGTTTGGAAGATGAACGGATAAACAGAGGAAAGAGTGGATGAGTTTTGTTACTTAGGTTTTTGGTTTGAGGCAGGAGGGGGAAATGAGGTGCAGGTGAGAAAAAGAATCGAATGTGCGAGTAAAGTAATGGGCCAAGTATGGGGTATAGGAATGAAAAGGTTCAATGACGATTGGAGAATGAGGGTTTGGTTGTTTGATGCGCTGGTTTGGGCGGTGTTGTGTTATGGAGTGGAGGTCTGGGGATGGAAGGAACATGGGAAAGTGGAAAGCATGCATGAGAGATTTCTGAGGTGGGTAAGAGGATTAGTTGGAGTTGCCCAGGATACATGTTAAGGGAAGAATAAGAAAGGGAAAAAAATGATAACTAGACAAATTAAGAGAGCTTGGAGGTTTGAAGAGAAGCTGAAAAGGGGAGACGGGATCAGAATAGCACAAACTTGCTCGATCGAAGTTCACAACAAGGAGACGAGAGGCAATTTGGGAAATCCGAAATTGGAGGAAGAAAGGAAAAAAGTAAGGAGGGTTTGTGATATACAAGAAGGGGTAGTGGAGTGGCAGAACATAGAATTAGAGCTAGTAGTAAAACAAGGAGAAGAGAGATGGAGAAAGATTATGGATTCGAGGTACAATAGATGGTGTATAATGGTCGAAGGGTTGACGGAACCAGAATATTTGCAAAAAATAAAAAAGGAAGACAAATGGAATAGGGTGGTTCGGTTTAGAATGGAAGAAGGAGTGAGAGCTTGTAGATACTGGGTGAATGAAGAGGAAAATCTGTGTAGAGTATGTGGATACGAAATACAGTCATGGGCATATGTGTTAGAGACTGGAAGAAACTGGAAGAATTGAGAGAAAGCAAGGGAACAGGACAGAGCCAAACGGTATATATATATATAAACAACAGCAAGGAATGTACAATATTTAAAATTCAATATTAAAAATTCAATATTGGAAGTTGGGATGAGCCCCACCATTTACAAGATCTTTTTTGGGAGTTGTTAGCTTATTTCAAACCTTCCTTTCATGGTTCAATACAGCTGAGTAATATCATTGAAGTACTTTTTTGTTTAAAAAAAATTGAATTCCTTAAGATTCGACCGTTTTTTGTGTCTCCTGTAAAATTGAAGTTTTAGTACTAACGCTCTTATGCCCTGGGATTCTTCATTTTTTTAAATATACGTAGTGTATACAGATACGGCATTTTTTGCCGTATTTTAATTTTTTAGTTCGGCATTTTAGTGACTGGTCACAGAAGAGTGATCTCTCACATCTCATACCCCTTTTCCAAGTTTCCCTTTAAAAAATACGAGTGTTAGTGACTGGTCACAGAAGAGTGATCGTGAGGATTCGTGATTCTAATCTTAAGTGCTGCCTCCTGTTAGACAATTCGCAAATTAGTGATAAAGTGTATTGTTATAGGAATAGTGAAGTGATAAACAATTCTTTAATGTGACTTTAGTGTGTAATGTTCTTGATTATATGACACTTTGTGTGTATTTATAATTTAATATTCCTCATTTTATGGTAAAATAGTAAAATATTGTACTATTTTTCCAAAGTAGCAAAAAAATTATCAGAACAGAAAGTTTCTTATTGACACACAAATTTGCCAGACTAGAAAGTTTCAATACGGCAAAATTTGCCGGAGCTCAATACTCGACCTTAAATATAATATTTTGTTTACAAAAACTTGAATAAGGTAAGTTTTTTCGAAATTTGCGCACTCTTGTTTTCTAACCTAGATTTAATGACCTATTCGACTATTTTATTTTATTCATTTTTTTAAGTCATTTTTGTGTTGGCATATGTATTGCAGGCTGTTGTGTTCACCCAAGTTTGTTTTTCACTGATGAAATGTGTTTTTAGAGGATTATACATCAGCTTTGCTGACACATGGAAGAAAGAGACTCGGTATATAAGCCGTGGCTGATGCAGAAGAGCTTCAGTACAGTATTGAGTACAAATTGAAAATTAAAACTCAAAATGAATCTTGCACTTATGGTCTTCTACGCGGTTGCGTGTATCAGTCTTCTCCTTGGAGATGTTGACGCTGGCTGTCCTAACTCCTGTACGAGGGATTCTGTCTGTGCGGGTTGCTTCTATAAAAAATGCCACGGTATGTCGATAAACTATTAATAATTATTTAAGGGGCCATTCGAAAACAACTTTACACTCCCGGGAGGTGGGCCTTTAATCCAGAAAATGACATCACCAATGGAAAATATCAATATGAATAACACTTTTATAAAATGCTTGGTAAAATTAAAATTACTTTCTTTTAGACACTTTCCCCCATTCCTCTATTCCTCTCTTTGACCCTCTTTTTAAAGAATTCATCTTTTTTCCCATTTTTAAAACAGTTGGAAAGCTTGTGAAATTCTACGTCTATTGGTACCCGACAAATATTGTTTTGAACTTCTGAAAATAATACAGCAAGTGAGAAGTTTAAAAACAAAATTCAAAATTTTCTCAAATTTTCTACCTCAACTTCAACTTTTAGTACGAGCTAGGAAAATTATTTACAATCCTCAAAATTATACGGCATTGAGCCTAAAATCTTATCTGCAATTTAAGCCAAGAAAACTTAAAAAATCTTCATGGGTACCCGAGATATGATTAAAAATGTTCT
>CAKNWW010261259.1:0-17324 GCA_932074435.1 Andricus kollari | reverse complement strand
AGCAATCAGCTCCTCTCTGCAATCTGGTATTCTGGATCCTAAAGTTTCAGGCACTAAACATCCTCATAGTATAATGCAAGATAAGCTTCGGTTTAATACTGCCCGAGCGTTATTGAGTGCGAGGCAACTGCTGCAAACTCAGTAAAGTTCCCAATAGTAAACTATAAAGTGTACTTTCAATTAAGACTTCGTCTTCCCGACAACTAAGGAGGCACGATATATACATTTCCATTATTGATGTAAATCATCCTGCTTTAATCACTGAAGACAATCTTAAGTCTAAAACAATTACAATGACTTCCACCGAAATGATGAATTTTGTTCTTAATGCACCTTAGATCTACGGAGATATTGTTCCTCGAAATGGTGAGCATTGGAAACTGTTTAAATTTTTTCATCAGATTATTCTATTTGTATTACAAACAAGTATTATAGACAGTGATGGCCAGCAAATGAATTCACTTGTAGAGGAGCACCATAAATTATATATTAAGTTAGGTAGAAAATCTTTGAAAACAAAACACCACAACTCGATTCACTATGGCCACATCATGAAACAATTCGGACTACTTCGCTATCTTTCTTGTATTATATTACAGATCAAGCCTACACCATCCAAATTTTATTAAAAAATCATATTTAATAATAGGGACTTTTGTTATTTACCTTCACTTAAAAATCAATTCAATCTCTGTGACGTTTTTTTCTGAAAAAAGGTCATTTGAACTTCAAGATATTGAATTTAAATTATATCAAAGAGCCTTGATTCATTCTGAAAAAATTTTGTTGGCTCATCGTGGTGGCAATTGTAAAAGCTTGTATTCTGTCGTTACAAGAAATAATCCGTATTTCGGAAGGGCTGATTATCAGTATAAATATTTATTTATGAATATTAGTTTCATACTTTAGTATACAGTCGAAAAAAATGTACAATATAGATTCTATCTTTTCGGTAAAGTCAGATTCTATTACTAGAAAAATACATAAATAAATATTTTTTTATCGCACCGCCATCATAAGTGCGATTTTAGGTACTACAACCGATACTTAAAATGGCACTTTTTAGCACAAGCCGTAAAATTTTTACTCAGGGTATTTAGGGTATTCAGGGTATTTATTTAGGGTACTTAGGGTACTAAGGGTATTTTAGTATCGACTTATTACCCCACGCACATTACGGGACTCCGTCTCTGGACTCTCTCGGGCTTTCAGATTAGGACTCTATGCAACCTATTTGCACTTATGATTGAATTGCGTGATAAAAAATAGTATTATGAAAAGATTATGTGATCAAAAATAAAAGATACGTGTGGTTTTAGATTTTCCGCACCTTACAAAGTTGTTTGAGAATTTATTACAACCTATGCATACATACGTAGTGTGATTTCTGATGTACCGGAATTAAGTTTTAAAGTTTTATAGGAACGAAATATTTTCTTAAAATTTAGTTTGACTTTTAAAGGTTTTTTACGTCATGAATATGTAAAAACACTATGAATGCAATTACGACTAGTGGTAACCCATTAGTGCATCCGAATTTATTAGAAGTACTCGCATTTGCCTGGATGTTTGTCCAGGGAAGAGGCAAACTTCAGAAAACCATCTCCCGAGTTCAGTCGATTTTAAAAGTAAATATTCGACCCTACCCATCGAATGCACACAATCATCCTCGGCGTCAAACCTTCCGCTCGACATTAGTTAAGAAGCAGCCAATACACAATCTGGTTGTCCGTCGCAGATGGTGATCCATCTGAGAGCTATCTGCGCTCGAAATGGCTTAACACCGATACTCTTTCCGAGTCTGGAGTGTGATCTTTTTTTCTGATAAAAATTTGAATTTTAATAAAATTTTAATTTATATCTCCATCTAGTCTGAAAAAGACGAAATATTTTGTCTGTATTAAGAGAAGTTAACTTTGATCGATATTGTAGATTTCTGTTGTCCACAACGTGTGGACAGATTCTCAACCGATTGAAAAATTGCATCTCTGATGATAATACAGATTCCTACTTGAATATTGTGTAACACCTTGCTAAATTAGCGTATATCAGAAAATTAGAATCTATCTTCGATCCCTCTGTAGCTCAATGGTTAGAGCACCTGACCGGAAATCAGTTGATCTGGTGTTCGAATCCCAGTGGAGTGAGAGGAGTGTGATCTTTTTTTCTGATAAAAATTTGAATTTTAATAAAATTTTAATTTATATCTCCATCTAGTCTGAAAAAGACGAAATATTTTGTCTGTATTAAGAGAAGTTAACTTTGATCGATATTGTAGATTTCTGTTGTCCACAACGTGTGGACAGATTCTCAACCGATTGAAAAATTGCATCTCTGATGATAATACAGATTCCTACTTGCATATTATTCAATTATAATTTACATTAGATTTTTCAATTTCAATTCAAAATGGAAAGAGTGGCTACTTTGACTGAATTTAACCGGTACTTTATAGAAATACATTTAATTTGCATTTAATATTTTAATTAATTAATTAGTTTGTTGTTGAGGGCCGCAATCAACACAAATCAATTAATTTGTATTTAATGCATTATCCTTGAATAATTGTAAAAAACTTAATTTTTTCAAATCTGTTCATACTAAATTTGAATGAGCAGTCTGTAGTAACATTGCAAAAATTTTCGATAACTTATATAGTTACAAATTTTTTCCATTTCTGTCATCCCTGAATTTTCATTTTTTACAGTTGATGCGTAAACTTTTTACAACTATTACAGATATCGAAAATTCCTACATAATGTATCAAGAATCTGTTGCTAATGACTTCTCGTTAAAATTTAGTACCAATCAATTCCATAGATTTACTGAATGTGTATTTATCCTGCAATAGGTACGAAAAGTTCGGATTTGCTTGATTTTTTTTAACTTATGCAAGGCGCGGCATGCCCAAAAAAGACGTATCTGTGAGACAAAATAACGTATTAGTTCAACATGTTTTATAAAAAAAAATTATTGTTAATTTTTTTAGTCCTTATCGTACTGTATTGAATTGTGTAAATAGCAGGCGGGAAAGAAGAACGAATTCCCAGAAAAAAAGGATGAAATATCGATTTCAAGTGACATGGAGAAACTATTGCCTCATCCCCATACTTTTTTCATTTGGTGTAAAAATAGTGCTGGAATTTATCATAGATTAAAAAAATAATTTAATCTGCGGTCCAAGACTACAATATGTAGGCACACTTAAAACAGGGGCGGACCTTTTATTGCCCTAGCTTCACGTGGGATCAAATTGAATCACGCAAAACCAAACCAACAATCGAAGAAAGGTGGAAGGGAGTTGACGGAGGGAAGAGAGGGGTTGGGCTTTAAAGGGTCTAACATAACCCTTTCCCCTCCATCTGTCTCTCCGGCAAGCCAAATTCAAGTGGCGGCTGTGCCCCCAACAAAAAGAAGCGGCTCAATGGTTCCCTGAAAAAGAGACTAAAGAGGCAAGCACAGCAGGCTAGCAGAGCAGCTGCGTGAGCTGGAACGTCGGCAGATACAGGGCCGACCTCCAGCACTGAGGCCCAGAAGAGAGGTAGGGGTTCAGAGGATACCCCACCGGGGGTGGCTAGGACTCTGAAGAGGCACAAAGCGGCTCAGCAGCCGACGAACAGAGAGTCGTCGGGAGCTGGATTGACGGTCGCTCAGAGGACTAACCCCCTGACGATGGTGGCGGCCGATGGCAATTACTCGGACTCACTGCTCACTACGGAGCACTATGAGCTCTTCAGGGAAGTTACCTGTAGAACGCAAAAAAGAGTGTCCCCAGATCAATGGCCAAGATTCGTGACCTTCTTCTGCAGAGAAGGGGTCTTTGTATTTGTGGCAGCCGACCTAGCGGCTAAAGCTCGTCTAGTCAAAGCAGTGGTCGAGACAAAGTCGTGGGAAGGTGCAGCGCTTAAGGTGGGTGGGGCTGAGTTGCTCCAGAAGATGGTAAGAGCTACGGCGTGGTTCTCCGGTAAATCGGAAGACCCGTTTGAGGAATTCCAACGGCTGGAGGGTTTCAACCCCTCACTTAAGACAGCGTCCTGGTGAATCGTCAGGCACGATAGGCCTCAGGAAGAGGGCACAGCAGTCAACTTTAGGGTTGCTATTACCCACTATACTCACTATTACCCAGATTAACTTGCATCACAGCAAAAGCGCCTCTGTAGTTTTGCAGAGGGGCATGGCTGCGAGGCACACAGCTATCTCGCTCATCCAAGAACCTTGGTTAGTTCGAGATACCATAAGGGGATTAGGGGGGCTGTTCTTTTTTGTTACAGGGACTCCAAGACGGCCAAACCAAGGGCCCTCATACTGACGAAGGGAGTTAACGCTGTCCCGCTGCTTGAGCTATGTTGGAGAGACCTGATGGTGATAGCCGCGGATCTTAAAGGAATGGGACGGCTAGTTCTGGGATCGGCTTACTTTCCGTATGACAGCGACTCTAACCCACCAGTGGAGGTATGTACACTCGTGGAATATTGCAAGGTAAGGGGTATACATAATCACCACTGATTTAGATATTCGTAACACGGGGAAGACTCCGACGTTCCGTAATTCGCTCAGGGAGGAAGTCATTGACATCACTCTCTGTAGCAGTAGTTTTAGAGATAACATCAAGAGGTGGAGAGTCTCAGATGAACCCACTCTCTGAGATCACTCACAGATAGAGTTCGTTTTGGAATCCATTGTACCCGCTGACCCCAAATGGTTCAGAAATTTAAAAAGAATGGACTGGGATCAGTTTTCCACGGGGCTAAGATGTGCACTTTCAGAGGTTCCCAGGTCAATTCGAGATGAGGATACCCTGCAGATGACAGCCAACACTTTCACGGAAGCCATCATAGCTACTCATGAAAGTAATTGTCGAACTACAAGAGTCCGAAAGGCTGGGGAGACACACTGGTGGAATGGGAAACTCGAAGATCTTCGCAGGGAAACCAGAGAGAGGTTCAGACGTTCCAGTAATGGCAAACCGAAGGAACTATTGACCTCATTCACAACGATGAGGGATGAATACAGGGGTGCAGTACGTAAGGCAAAGCAAGAGAGCTAGACCAACTTTTGCACAGACATCGAGAAGGGAGCTAAGGCGGCTAGACTGGATAAGCTGCTTTCTCGAAATCCGGACGCTATTATCGGCACTCTGAAATTGCCAGGCGGGGATTAGTCAGAGTCGGACGGGGACACCTTGGCTCACCTGATTAAGGCACATTTCGCGGGCTTTTCAAGGTTTGTGAAGTGAAGACGGTACCTCAGAGGCAACCAAACTCGCCTGCGGCCCAACTGGGCCCGAAACGGCGGCTTGACGACGAGATTGTCACCCCTGCCAGGATTCATGGTGTAAGAGAACTGGACTATCGGTCAATCTGAGTAAGACAGACGCGGTTGGTTTCACCAGAAAGTATAATTGAGGAACCACGAGTACACTGAAACTTGGAGGACAACAACTGGAAATCAAAAAACGAGCTAAATACCTAGGAGTAATTCTGGATAAGAAGCTGTTATGGAACGAGCACCTGGAATAGAAGTGCAAGAAGCTAGTAGCGACTCTATGGCTCTGTAGGAGAGCCGTAGGAAAAAGCTGGGGCCTGAAGCCGGAGCCACTCATGTGGATCTACACAGCAATCTTGCGATCAAGGCTAACCTATGCGGCGGTGGTCTGGTGGAGCAGGGTCGAGCTGTCCACTGTGAAGTTTTGACTGGAAAGGATCAGGGGACGGCCCGGAGACTAAATTTGGTAAATGACAGAAGGATCTCGAAAGCAGTGAAGATCTTAGTCAAAATCGCGAGGAGGCCGACCCTGAACATGCCCAGGGACAAAATGGCCACTCGCTACCTCTTCGACAAGAAATATCGAGTTAGCCTATCCACGAAGGAGGAATGAGTTAGCGGCGACGCACACCTGCCCAGTGATGGAGACAACTGGTTTACAGATGGCTTCAGGAAGGAGGAGAATGCAGGAGCCGGTGTATATCGTAGAAGGAATGGAATGGGCTTCACAATCGAGTTGGGGTCCTACGCCACAGTTCTACAATCTGAGATTATGGCCATACTCCAGTGCGTCTACAAGGCAAAGGAGTATGACAACAAAAGAATCATCCGTGTCTGCTCAGACAGCAGGGCTGCTATATTAGCCTGGAATGGAACGACGACCACGTCGCTATTAGTATGGGAGTGCTACGAGGAACTAAATATACGGTATCAAGGGCAATGAGATATCGGATAGGTTAGCCAAACTAGCAGCAAGAAAAAATTTTACTGGACCTGAGCCAGTTGTAGGTATTTCCAGTATGTCAGTCACTGAAGAAATTACCAGTTGGCTGACCGAGGAACATCAGCATGAGTGGGATTTGGTCTCTGGTCGTAGACAGGCCAAAACACTCTTGGGCTCAAAGCTTAACTTTAACAGTGCTAGGGAAATACTCAAGCTCGGGAGAAAAGAGATCAAAGTCCTAATAGAAATGTTTATTGGACATGGGAACCTCGGATATCACAGACATAAGATAGGGCTTGTGGAAAGTTCCCTCTGTCGTATGTGACAGTTACTGCGTCAGTGAGTCAGAGATATCAGCTAACAGCGTGGCGGCGGTCCTATCCTTATGGAGAGGGCTTCGGGGTCACGCTTAGGCTCGCCAGGGGACGCAACGCGATTACCCAAGCGTCAAGGGTGCCCTGCGGTCAATCCTAGAAATTGCCGAGGATCCGACTCAGAAACTGAGCGTGAGAGCAGAGGTTGATGGACCGTATCAGCAATTTTTTCAACTCGAAATCTGCACCATAACAAGTTTCTGGAATGACGCCCTACAGAGCTTCGACAAAGTGAATAAAGTTTTGCAAAGAGTTGAGCCGAAGTTTCGTGACGTTGGCAAAACAAAGGTTTGCAAAAATATATTGAGAGTCTGTGCGAACGTTTCGGTTTTGACAAAGCTTGGGAATTCTAGTACATTTTTTTTGACGAGTATAGGAACGAACATCGAAGGTGCAAAAAAAAAGAAAACTTCGACCAGATGAATGTAATAATAACACAGCATATAGTGGGAAGAACGATATAAGGATGAAAAAGTTTATCGTCATAATTTATAGTTTAAGTACAGAGCTGTCGCGGTGATGCACCAGCTACATCGAATGCTACTTTGAATGCGCGGTTGGCGACAAGCAGACTTCCAAAAACATCTCGTAAATTTGATGCAATACTCAGCAATCGCATATTTTCTGCTTCACATTCAATTTTATTCTATAGCATTGAAACATATTACATTTCTTGTATTAACACGCATTGAACGCGAAATCTCTCACTTCGTATTCAGATGTATTCAACATTTAGACGTTATATGTGAACTCCAGCAGTAAAAAGTATTTTGTTTCCGTCCCAATTCGAGGTTGTCTGAAAGTTTGCGTAAAATTTACTTATCTGATTTAGGAAGAGAATTAGGTGAGGAATGTCTGCACTTCAAAGGCATCCTTGAGGTTATGAATGTACCTATAGAAGAATCTGCAGCATCTTCCCTGCGCATCATTTGTCAGAAAAACCTTGGTGTTATATGCCCGAATGTCGATGTTACACTTCGAAATTATTTGTGCCTTATGTCCACAAATTCAAGTGGAGAACGATCCTTTCCTGTACTGTAACGTGTAAAAAATTACTCACGAGACTAGTTATGTAACGATCTTCTTTCCTCTCTGGCCTTTTTCGCAGCTAATACGCGGCTTTTGGATTCGATTAACTTCGATATAGGCTAATCGGTATAATCGTCGCCCCCCCCCCCCCAATTCCGCAGCGTATTTAACAAACTAGGTTAGTGCGGTATAGTACGTTCAAATGCCAGAGTAAAGTAAGACCGGCGATGCTGAATGAATAAGGAATTTAAAAGAAATTCTGTTGAGGTCAGAAGTATCCGCATGTTGAAAATTATTATTTTTTGAACAGTTATGATAGATTTAACTAAAAACTTTTGGATTTTAATTGAATTTGGTGATTAAAACTACATGATAGTAGTATTCAAGCTTTAAAATGCTATCTGTATACTGATAAATGGGTGAATAATCAACGGCCTCGTGAATTATGCGGAAACATAGTGATTGGCCACAATATCTGAAAAGCAAATGACTAATCTCTTTGAAAAAAATCACTCAAAATTCTTTAAGCTTTTTGTAGACTCTGTATATAATTCTTTGTCACTTTCTTATGAATAATGAGTGGAAATCATGCCAAAATGCAGTTTTTGGCTCCGGCCAATGATTATATGATTTATTGGCTTATAACCGCTTTCAAAATCAGTCACCTATAACCTGACGTGGCCAACTAGGTGGCCAGTAACTGCATTCTACCATTTTATCAGTGGCCAATCATACAATCATTGGCCTATGCTAATTACAATGTCTTCATGGCCAATAATTGTGTTTTTGACATTATTCTTTATTTCTTCAAATATGAATTGTGGCCAATGATTGTGCACACATAGTTTTCCTCATCAAGATAAAGTTGTTAAAATTTTTAGATCATACTATTGACATACATGCATAAAAATAGAGTTACAAAATTTAAACAAAAATTTGAGCTGAAGGGAAGATAACCTAAAGAACAATGGGAAAAAGAGAATTTCGAGCTATTTGTATTTGATGATAAATTTCAATTTTTAACAACTTTATCCTGACGAGGAAAACTATGTGTTTTCGAAACGTTGCTGAATTGGAATAAAGACTCCAACTTTTTTTTTGAAATTTCTCTGCTGTAGGATTATAAATATTTTTTTGTGTTTATACTGAATGTTCAAAAAAAGAATCAAAGATAATAGAAAAAAAGGTAATAGAAAGATAATAGAAAAAAAGTGCATTGCACATTGAGCAATTTTACAAATGAATTCAATAATGTTATTCATGCAAATTTCCTAATTTATGCTTACGATGAAATTGGTAATGTTTCAATTGTTATAAATGAACGATTTTTACAATAATTATAGTTGACATTATGGTAATAATAATAATTATTATTATTGAAAACTACGCTTCTTACTTATGTCTTCATGCTATAGATAATGCCTCTCACAAAGTGCGACGCACATGCGCCGCATATCGTGCCTATCACCAACTGCGACTTATATGACTCGCACGTGCGTGCCCCTTACACAGTGCGGCGCATATGCCTCGCACCCTGTAGGCACGGTGTGCCTCGCGTTCCGTGCGTGTAACGTGCCTCGTACGCTTGCTACCCGGGTTATTTATTTTAAGTAATATTTAAGCGTTTCCCGACTAAAATAAAATAAACTATGCATATAAGTGTCAATATACAGTTCGGAAAGTATGTTCAATGCAACCTGAAATTTCATGTTAGGCTTTCGTATGTATGATTGTACAGTGGTGATCACATAAATAAAAAAGAGAGTCTTCCAGATTCTTGGTATAGACAGTGTTCTACTTGCGAATTTATAGAAAATACAAAAGGATTTTATAAAGGTTATCTTTATAATTGATGTGATTTCAGGTTAGGGCTCACGGGTTACGGGAGGGGTGGAGATGAGGAGATCCATAATTTCAGTATAAATGTGCGACTTTCTTTCAGCAAGGAGAGTCCTTAATTCAATGTCATCTTGACCTTACACTACCTTTTCACCTTTACTACCAGAATTTTAGTCTTTTTGTTTTCTTACTTTAAAGATTAAAACACATTCTTAATTTTCGGTTTCATATGCTTCTTTTTGTTCTACCTTAAAATAATTCAAATTTTCCACTTGAATTAAGTGTTTATTTTTTCTGTGTCGATAGGATGCCTTTTTCTATCAGGAGAAACTTTTTTTAAATATTGTACAAATAAAAAAGATTTTCTGGAAAGCCCGACCTTTTCTTGTTTTTTCGTATATTTTTGTACAGTTTTTGCTGATATACGGAAGATATCCTATCAGCTTTATGCGTGCCAAAACATTTTTAGGTCGAAAGAATTTTTTTCCCTAGAAATATAATTTTCACATTTTTCTCGTTAACGATGCAAGATATTGCAAAATAACGGAACCGGTGTTATTAATGGGAGGCAAAATTTTATCTTAGCATATTGTCATATCTGTCGTTGTTTATGAGAAAAATTAGAAAATTCGATTATATAAAAAAAACATTTATTCTGGCTATTTTGTTAATTTTGCAACTTTTAACAATTATTCAAAAAAAAAAAATTTAAGGAGACGATACACGCTACCGAAATCTACAATAAACTATAAATATCTTAATTATATATTTAAACATTTAAGCAGATATAAAAAATTATATTTTTCTACTTTACGTGTCGAATCTGTATGATTTGAAATGGATTCGGTCTTTAAAAATGTATAAAGTTTTTATTTATTTTTTTAAGCAACTTCCAATTTTTATTTTGGTAAACCACTTTACAGGGTTACTTACCTAGAATTTACAGAAATTTTAAGCCATTAAAACGTATTTTGAAGATTTGGCGCTTAGGTGTGTATTATTTGACACCCTTGATTTGAGAAATATCTAATTCTCGAAAAAATAAAATTATAAATAGTTACTATTTTTATTCGGAAATTGGTCATTTTTGAAATTTCTATTTTTCTGAAACTTTCTGGCAATTCTCTGTCGGAAATTTTTGAATGTCGGTTAGGGTGTCCTAAAAAAACGCAATGTTCTTTTTTTTTGATGACGCACCCACTAAACTTGTTATATTTGGTATGAAAGTAAATTCATATCTTTCTTTTCTTTTTTAAATTATTTTAAACTGTGTTCCTGGTGCCTTTAAGTGTCCCAAAATGATTAAAATGATTAATTATTGTTAATTTTCGTAAGTGTAATAACTTTTTGCTACTCTCTCATACTGAACCAGTGAAATTGTTACTGGTTGAATCAGTATTTTGAATTATCACTGGTGAACCAGTGATTTTTCCACTTTGACTGTATGAACTAGTAAGTGATTTGACTAAAATAGCGGAGAAGTTGCGTTCCGAGCTCTGTTCCCCCACCGATGCGACGAACTCAGGGCAGTAGTGACGGGGAAGATTTTCTCAATGGGTACGAAATGGGTACGTACGTATAGAAAATCAAGATAATTGGCAGTGTCAGAATGTAAAAAACTTAATTTGCCTGAGAAAGGACGTTTTTTCAATACGAGTTTCCAGTATTGAAACTCATTAAGATCGTAGTTATTCCGACGCTTTTAATTCAGACATTAATCATTTTTATTAACCATTAAACTTTTGAGGTGAAACCGCTGAATCGAGAAGCTTCTTTTAAGCTAGAGTTCAGCTTGAAATCTCTACCCAGAGCCGAGATAATTATTTCTTACATTTTTAGCTCTACTAATTAAAATAAACATTAAATTGAAGTAAAACAAATTACTATTTGTTAAGTATATGTTATTGAATACTCATAAATTTTTCCGAATTTCTGGTAACATTTTTTGAAAGTTTGGAGGACTTCAAAGTCGACGTAATGAAAGTTAAGGGTCATTTCTCCTATTTTTCACACATTTTGTGTCACAGGAAAGTCAACGAATTTTTTGACGAAAATCAAGCTGACATTGTTTTACACGTATAATGTTGAAGAATATTTCTGTCTTTAAATTAACATTCTGAGATTTTTTCTCGCAGTGTAATAAAGCTTCCAAGCAAGGTATCAGGACTTTTGAATCCGACTTTAAATTGGAGTTTGTTCGTAAAGTTTCGCGCAAGTTTTTACCCGTATAGATTTAGTTTTAATTTGAATGCTGCCAGTCCTAAGCCTGGAAAAAGTATGGAGCGAAATTTCGGGGAAAAAGGGGTCGAAGGAAATGTAGGAAGCCTCAAGTGGAGAGGGAAAGAAGGCTCGAAGGGGAAAGGTCCTTGGCACCGATCCGAGCCCGCAACTCGAAAAATGCCCCCTGTGGATTTCGACCATAGACCGCAACTCGAGTACAGCGGTGACGCCAAATGATAAATTGAACCAGTGATATAGCGCTCCATGCGGGCAAGATACGAACCTTATTGTGTAGTAGTGTTTGTTTTATAAATACTTGGCGCCTGGCTGTAATGAGGAGCGGATATAATATATCTTTCGCTTGATAATCGGAGGCCCCTGGCCACTTGGGTTTGACTTTCAGCGACGCGACACGTTGGCATAACGACAGATCTTTCCATAATTAGGCGCAACATCTTATATCCCATTATATTGCAGCCCGGCCTTCATTTATTGTTGTGAGAGTGAAGTGCGGTTTATAAAAGTTAATTTTTCAAAGGCTAGAACAAAAGTGGTGAATAATAAGTGTCATACCTAACTAGTTGACGGATGACAACGCGTACGACCAGATGACTACTTGTACTGAAAAATCAGTTAACCTCACTGATTAAACCAGTGCCGGAACTCCACTGAATGAACCAGAGAATTCTCACTGAATTAATTAGTGAATTCTCACTGATTGCCAGTGACAAACTTCTGGCTATTTCCACCAGTGAGATTTCACTGGTTCATTTTAAGAGAGTAGGGAATGCATCTGTTGGTACCATACGCTCAGGAAAAAAAGTTGATCCAATTAGACTAAAAATAATATCCCTTTGCTTCAAAAAGTACCCTTTATAAGGGTTAAAATATTATATCTTTAATTTTAAAGAATTTATGCGTTATTTATTGGATTTCTTGGTACGTAGGGGAGAGTCCGGCAGTACCCTCACCTTAAGCTTTATTTAGAATAACAAAAAAACTCCTTAACTTACATGTTAAATACTCGCTGTTATGTATTAAGGAGCTCATAAGCTATAAATAAAAACAATAAAATATCGTTAAATTGCGTGATAATTAAGTTTATTAATAAAATTTTAAAATAAAGAAAAATCAATCTTAAAAAAATTGGCCTCCAGTACCGGCCAGTAAACATATCATCACTTAAATAAGGCAATAATCGCAAATATATTGATTTGACAGCTCCGGTATGTTTGCACAAACTTCATGAACCTAAATTTTACATCTAGGCTTGGCTTCATAATTTACCTGTAAGCAAGTAAATATAGTCAGTAAACAACTTTTGATAGTGGCCGCTACTGGAGGAACATTTTTTGGCCGGTACTGGAGGAAATTAATTGTATTATCATTCACAATAGTGGCAAATAATGGACGCGCAAAGGGTTATCAACACATATTTTTTTTAAATCTAAATAATTTATCAATACATATCAGGTTTTACTTTATTGTAACTCATTCGAAAAATTTCAGAAATCACTAATGAAACTTTTGTTGTGTAAGTTACGTCCACGATGCGCAATAGTAATCTTTGCACTGACAGTCAACCAGTCGCAACAGTTTAGCTGCGAGGGGGACAAATACTCGTGATCACATAGTAAGCAAACGGCAAAGGCTTTGGCAGCGCCATTTTTTATAGAATTTTAGAAATAAAATAAAAAAATAAAAATAGGATCCTTCTTAACTTTAATAACATGCTGAACTGACGAAATTAAATTAAAGTATAGCATTTTTTCCAATCACTAGAAATGTATGTTTTTCAAACTTAATTTTCATCTGAGAAGTGAGAAAATTGCGAAGCGTACCTGAAGTTAAATGTTTATTGAATATGCGATTGTTACTTATTTCTCAGATGACAGTATTTCGAGAAATCTAATTATAAAAATTTAATTAATTAATAAGTTAAACAAAAAATGAGCGATCCTGATAAAAATAAAATATCCTCAAGAGAGAATCTTGAGGGAAACAATCTACCCTCCAATGAAAATGTTCTAAGCATAGTTCAGTTCCATCTATCTTTAGGAAAAACAATACATAAAAGTGCCACGTAAGTATCGTTTGTGCGAAACAATGTTAAATAAGCAATGAAACAGTCACGTATTGTAAATAATTGACGTCGATATCTGGATGTGTTGTCGATCAAGCAACAGGGTTCTGGAATAAAGCGAAAATTCCTCTGCGAGAAAAACATCGTTGTATTACAAAATTGATTCAACTACATAAAACCTGGAAAGACCTTGACAAGAAAAGAGAGCGCAGTTCAAGTGCTTTCCAAGAAAAAAGAACGAACTTCCCCGATAATTTGAATAACCTGTTCGACATAGCTCACGGTTACGATCTTTCACATTCATCAATTTCTTGAATGTCATTTGAAAACTACAGAGATAATGAAGAAATGTATGAGGATAAAGAAAATGATGATTTCAATGTACGTCGTGTCAAGTACAGCAGAGAGTTTAGAGCACAACAGAGGTAACTTAAAGTACTAGTTTTCTAAAATATAGTTCAATACATAATATAGTTTCAAGAAAGCGTCTTCATAAATTGTTTTTGGATGAATTTAATTTAAGTGAAAGCAGCATAGCGAAAGTTAGAAACGAAGAACGATTGAATTGTACTTTCGAATTAAAGGAAAATTTTTAATTAGAACAGAGATTACAATTGCACTGGGATGGAAAACGTGTTTTATCATTAACTGGTAAAAAAAAAGGTTAAACGATTGCCTGTTTTGGTATCTAGCGCTGGTGAATTTTAAATCTTGGGTATGCCACAGACGGAGTCTGGTACCGGACTTGCTCAAGCTTCTGCTGTGGTAGAGGTTGTTGAATCATGCGACATTGTTGACCGAATAGTAGGATTATGCTTCGATACATGCAGTGTTAACACTGGCAGAAATCAGGGGACATGCGTACATTTGGAACAGCGGTTTCAAAAAGATTTTCTGTACATTGCTTGCAGACATCATATCCCTGAAATAATTCTCGAAAGTTTATGCAAAGAATGCCTTGGTCCAACATCTGGACCAGAGACTCTATTATTTAAAAATTTTACTGAAGCGTGGGAATCTTTCGATAAGACAAGATTCGAAATTGATATAAGGGACAAGCGAGCGAATACTTTCGAAACTGCTTTTAGAAAAAGACAACCTAATTCAATTTTAAAATTAGCAATTAAAATAAAATTATCAATCCCGTGGTGACTACCGTGAATTACTTCAGCACGCCATAATTTTTTTAGGAGATGTTCCAGTTCGGGGTATTCGTTTTAAGGCTCCAGAACCAATGCACCATGCGCGGTGGATGGCAAGTACCATTTATTGCCTGAAAATTTAGATGTATGGAAATCAGGATACTGTAACATCTATCGAAATCGAAGCCATCAGGAAATTGTGCCTTTTTGTGATCAAAATTCACATCCGATTTTGTTTTGAAGCTCCTTTGCCGTTTGCTGCTGCATACAATGACTTCAATTTAATTGAAAAATTGGTGATTTACAAGTCCGTCAATGCCAAAATATCAAAAGTCTTTTGTGAAAATTTTGAAGGAAACTTGTAGAATCTCTTAGAGGAAGTTGTGCCCATGGCATTCTTTGATTCTAGAATTTCACTTAAACAAAAAAGGACAAAGGTGGCTGCGATAAGAACGCGAGAAGTCTCAGACGAACCCGCAAAACATCTCTCAGGTAGTATTTTTGATCTAATTGGGTCAACATTTTTGTCTGAGCGTATGGTACCAAAAGTTGCATTCCCTGACAAAAAATTATTATATTTGCGAATATTAACAATAATGAATAATTTCAATTATTTGGGACACTTTAAGGCCCCAGGACCACGGTTCAAAATTATTTTAAAAAGAAAAGAAAAATATGCATATATTTTTTTACCAAACAGAACAAGTTTAGGGGGTGCGTCATCAAAAAAAAAGAACATTGCGTTTTTTTAGGACACCCTACTGTCGGTACGTCATGGCATTGTCGAAAGTTTTCTAATGCAATTTATATATTTTTTTGGAAAGATTTTTACTTGCAAATAATCTTCAATAAGAGTAAAAATTGATAGTGAGAATCGTTTCAACAGGAACAGGAGATAAGAGCCATTATGTAGTAAATAAATATTTAAAATATAAGGTTTCAAAGGGGAAAAAAGCTCTTGAAGAATAAATCACCCGTTGCGTGATAATTAATTTCCTCCGTGGTCCTTTCGGAAAAAATATCACTCCATCAATGTCTAATTCATAAAGCGTTTCAAATCACTGGTCTCTTTATTGAGAAGATATAAAGGTACATTTCTGTATATTCAAACTGGCTAGCGGTTACGCCACATCGCACGTTACCTGTCACATTTTTTACTCCCAGTTTTTTCCGTGTTGGGGTGAGCAAACAATTACAATTTTCGTAGAAATGCTCAGCATGTGCATTAATACCGCGTGTAAATCACACATTTATAGAATAATATAAGAACATCTCATATTATGCACAAACGTTTTATGACTAATAGTAGGTTGACATAACACGTATAAAATAATTCAAGCTGTTCACTGCTAAACACGGTAGTCAGAATAGGTTGGTATTTTAATTGCATAAGGTGGTTCTCCATTCGCGCAAACCCAAATTGCACCATTATTACCTTTCTCGATTAAATCCATCAACGCTCGTGCTACATGTTCAGCCCTGTTAATCAATAAATTGTACAATTTTAGTTCAATGTTAAAACTCGTTAAAATATATTTGTTATTTTGGAGCTATTTAAGGGCATGTGATACTTCAATCGGGTTCAGTTCCCCCGGGTTTTTGTCCACAAATCTTAAAATTTGTAAAAACTGAATTCGGAGGTGCTATAAAATAGAATAACGGACGTCCCCGAACTCTTTTTTTAAAGGAATAATAGGAAAAAAAATATATTCTGCTAAATAAAATTTTTCTGTATATGCACTATTTGGGGGTTAGGATCTCTTGTCAAGTCTCTGTCATTCCGATAATGTTCGTATCTGTTGTACCGAGTGGCATAGAGGGCGTCCTAACGAGCATAAATTAAATTATTTATGAAATATATTTTTTGGATTGCCTACAAACAAGCTTAGTTCCGGGACATTAGTTACTATGTTTTATTACTTGTCCTAAGTTTTCGACCAAAAATATTGTATAGTTTGGGAGTAAAGCTGCGGGGAAAATTGTAACACACATAAACTCAAAATACACACATATTAATCAAATTTAACAAAATGAAATTTTTTTAGTTATTCCACAACAGAAGAGTTCGGGGACGTCCGTTAGCATGTTCGCTATCATTCCCCAAATTTTTAAGGCGAAATCTTTATTATTGTAGAAAAAAGCCGGGGGAACCTAACACTGCTAAAATCGATAATTGTTTATGTATCACATGCCCTTAAACTGAATTCAGTTGTAGACATTTTAGTATGATTTGCATTCTACACGGAGAAAAATGGATGGTCAAAGTTAGAAGGTCAAAATTTAGAGAGCCAGTCCGTTCTTTTAGATGGCCTAAAGAGCCATCCAGAATTTTTTTGACATGGTCAGAGCGGCTCTTATTTTATGAGCAATCTGGCTGTTTTAAGAACGCCAGACTCACTATCAGGGATAAGCAAGGTATCCTTTCTGGA
>CAKNWW010261245.1:0-13720 GCA_932074435.1 Andricus kollari | reverse complement strand
GAAATTTTTGTCCATGTTTCTTTTAGATGGGAGAGATTCTTCAAAATTACCCAAATAAAATTTTTCATTACGATGAAAATTCAAAAAGTTATATACTTTTCAACATTTAAAAAATTTCCAAAAAATAGATAAAAAATATATATTTTTCTGATAGCGCGAGTATCGCAATGAGAATGTAATTGTCAAGGCCGTAGATGTTTTATGATTATAGCTTATGAGAGGTTTGAATCACAGTTTTTGATTTGCGCGCTCAAACTGGGCGCATATTCAGGGCAGCTGAGAGTAAAAGTTAGTGCAAAGTAAGGAGAAAATATTAGTCATCATGAAAATTAAAAATTTCACATTATTTTGCAATATCTGAATAAAGTAGTACCAGATCGAGGTACATAAATAAATATAATATACATTAGATATAATAGCGTTTAACATAAAGTAGAAAAGTTCACATTTTGGACCAAAACCAGTGCGAAACACGAGATACGTGATAATAATGTGTTCGTTACAGCCGAAGGAGCTTTAACAAAAGAGAATTTGCAATCATCAAATTACAGTTGTTAACGCTTTGACCTTTAATTTTATAAAGTCTGTGCACAAATGTGTGGAAAATACAAAGACTAAGCGCCTAGCGCGAGGTAAATGCATTATCGAGCGCGAAGCGCGAGATGAATATACTCTCGAGCGCGTGCCTTCATTACATTTGCACCTATCCTATCATGATTGTGATGTCGAGCTCAAACACTCAATCATATAATTATTTTAAATGTTCGTGACCAATTCTCGATTATCAAATTCAACTTTTTGCACGCTTCAGAGAAGGAAATGGAAAAAAATGGAAGGTTTTCTGAATCAAAGTTGGAAATATCATCTTTAAAATGAGATTTGAAACATGATAAAATATATACTGGTTCTCGAGTTGTCATGGAAAATGTGGAAGCATAACCATGGCGAAAATCGGACGGTCCATTGGTGAGTACATTTTTAGGTGTATTGTTTTTCGCACATTAACAAAAGATTTAAATTCGACATTCGACTGCCGCTCAACGAACTGATTTTCGTATTCGACATGCTTCCACATTTTTTATTTTAAGTCGAGAGCAAGTGAATATTTCATCATGTTCTTGGTCTTATTTTAAAAAGGAGATCCCAAGCTTTAATCTATCGAAGTTTACATTTTTTCAATTAATTTCCCTGATATATGGAGGAGTGGGACTTAATATATCGCTGAGATAACCACGAAAAAAGAGAGGCATTTGTCTTAATTCAATTTTCAATATTATATTTGGATAGATTTTAATTATTCAGCGATGGTTTGTCGTACGCTGTTGTTTTTCTGAACTAATTAAACGTTCTAATATGATAATGTTTAAATGATTTGGTGATGTTTCTTCATTCACAGATTTACAAAAATGGCCCTGAAATGAGGATTTGAATTCCATTTTCAAAATGACATATACAATGTACATATCATCAATGATTTTTATATTGAGAACTGAAAATCGGATCAGAATATGATTTTTTTAAATAATAGGTATTAATTTGTTAATGATTTAGCGATGTATATTGATGCTTACATTAAAAAAAATGGCCGTGAAAGTACCCGCAAATGTCATTGTACAAAAATTATGTTTTTCTCAAAATATTAAATTACATAACGTGCACTTGAAATCTTCAAGTGATATCTCACCATTTACTATTATCAATAGTAAATTGTACGTTACATGGATTCACTGAATACCTTTTTTTTTGAAAATATCATTTCAGAAAGAATTTGATTGGTCAAGAAATTTGAACGAATGAATAGTTATTCGAAAATCGAGTAAATGCGCCCTCTATATCTTGATTGCTTTTAAGCGCCTCCCAAGTTTCCTTATCTATGCTTTCGTTTATCTTATTCTGAAAATCTATTCGCACTTCTGGTTGCTGTAAATTTTCAATCTCGATTCGCGATTGTTTCGGATTTTTGTTCTCTTTCTTCTCCATCCCCGCCCTAAGTTCATTTTGGAGACTAGAAGGTGATTATCAGTATTGCATTCAGAACCCCTCATGACTCTTGTATCTTTTACTAGTTCTCTGAGTCTTTCACCTACAATAACGAAGTCAATTATACTCTGGTTATTTCCTTTGCACCAGGTGTGCATGTGAATCATTTTATGTCGAAACCAAGTATTCGTAATAAATAGGCTGTTTTCTAAACATAAGCTAACTAATCTTTCCCGTTATAATTTTTTCTTTGATCCCCAAAAATACATAGCACCCTTTCTGTATCTGTATACTCTGACGTTAAACGCCGACCCATCCGTTCATGTCTGTCAGCAGAATGATGCTTTGACCATGATCGCAAGTACTTATTGTATCATTTAAAGTGTCCCAGAAGGTGTCTTTGACTTCTCTCTTATCACTATCAACTGGGGCGTAGCACGCTATAATAAATAATAACCATCTGGTTCCTACTTTTATTCTAATCGACAGCAATCTGGGAGATACATATCCCTGATCTTTGAGATGTTGTCTTGCTTTTTCATTCATAATCAAACGGACGCCTTGACTACCATGTGATTCACTATCTACTCCTGACCATATTTCGAAACCGACTTTTATTACCCCATTTTCCATGTTTGTACTTTCGCACCCCTTTTTCTTTGTTTCGAGTAGACATAAAATATCTAGCTTCATTAAGCGCATAATGTCTTGTAATTCTCCTATTTTAAGATCATTCACCCCTCTAGCATTTCAAACACCCAGTCTCCATTCATCTCCGGAAACTTGACCTTTACATGTACGGTGTGCATGCATTTCGTCATTCAAAGTTGCAGTTCATGCCGAGGCTATTTTATTGTTTTTATTATTCATTGTTTAAATTGCACACCCAACTATACCACCTTTATGCCAGAGAATTATTTTGCGAGTCGAAATCATGTCCAAGTTAAGTAGTGATTCATCGTATGGTGGAGAGTCTATTTATAACGTCACTCCCACTTAACTTCGGTTAATAGGGGGGTGAGGGCAGAAAATAAGTAACGTTTTTAATTTATTTATTGAGTTTTGTAATTAGCACACTGTATGTCAAATTCTTACAGAAAATTGTGAATCATGTAAAGTAAAATTCTTATTTTCTTAAAAAATGTGTTTGGAAATTTGTTATATATTACCCAGATAGCACAATAGTTTACAGCAAACTTGCCTAAAGTTTGCGGTGCAAGGTTTAGACAAGTTTCCCGCAAGTAAGGAAATGTCCGCCTCGCGGCAGCCTTGCGAGTCAAGCTTGAGGGAGGCTTGCATCGTAAGTGCGGGAAGCTTGCCAGACAAGCTTGAGCGATGCTTGCATCGCTCTATTATATTGTGTATTATCCCGTGATACCTGACTCTTAAAAGTCCTTGAAATCCTGCGAAGTTTGTTCAAATCTTGGAAGCCTTTCGAAATCCTATACAATACTTTTGACCTTTTCTAGACATTTTTTATAATTCTTTTTTCTCAAATAGCTCGCCTCCTTTACATTCAACGATAAAAGCATAAAAATAGAAAAAAGCGAATAAAGTTTTTAATAAATATTTGAAACGAGAGAGAAGAAGAGTTAACTTTCAAGTCCATATTTCCAAAACTCAGCTTCTGAGAGTCATAACTGTGGACCTGTTAGGGCTAGAATATTTTTTTTAATTTACAGGGATTCGAGTCGGCTTTCATTCATCTGTAGATAATTTTTTATGTGAGCTGTACAGAAAAATAAAAAATTTTTAGATTATCTAACAACTCGAAATAATATATTTTGAAAAACCTGACTTTTAGTACCTTGCCCTAGAATTTGAAACGGTTCCGATTCCCGCCCTGCTCAGCAAACTTAGGGCCTTTTTTGTGCTGTCACTGTTAGAAATATGTTGAAAATTCAACCACTTTTGTGGTTGAAATCTCGTTCATCCACGGAGTTGAAATAAAATTCATTCAAATGTAGTTGAACATTCAATAAGACGTTTGCGCATACACAATGCGCCCTCATACTTCCGGCCAGACCAGACCCCAACGAGACAAAGTCCCACAAGGAGTTATTTCGTACGTTTGTGTCGTGAGTTCCATGAAATTAATAAAGGACATATAATATTTAGGAAAAGAAGAAAACAAAAGGTGCGTTGGATTAATATTATCATAATGGGAAAATTTCATTCAGACTATTGGTACTAACTGCTGTATGCTTTTTTAGGTTATATTTACAAAAACGAGTGTTGAAAAGTTTGCCTGATTGGGCGCGCAACTCATTATGGTAATATAATTCAAACGGACCTTTTGTTTTTCTTCTTTAAAGCTGCTTAGAACAAAAAAGTACCAAAAAATTTGAATTCCCATACCTCCACTGTTTTTTTTAATTTCTCCAAAGTACTTGCTCAGGTTTTTCTTCACTGTCACAGGACTGCATGGCATATATGATACCGATACGGGGCAAGGCGAAAATTACAAATAACTCCCGTGTTTGATGATTTTCATATCAGTTTTTTACATAATATATAGCTTTCTTTGTTTGAAAAGATATTAATGTGATGCAATTTCTGTTTCCTCCACTGATTTATACGCCATCCTCGATGAAATTCATATTTTCACTCAACTCAACCAAGCTCCACTGATTTTTAGCCTAACCGCGGTGGAATTCATATTTTCAGTCAATCCCGACTTCAAAAATGTCTAAAATATTCCCTATTGATTCTAAAACGTTAAAAAACCTTCCATCTCTCAATAAATTTATTATAAAGAATCTAAGTCAACCCGTTATAAAGAAAAAATTTATTAGGAAAAAGTTCTACTGATTTTTAGGCTACGCTAGATGAATTCATAAGCAATGACTTCTTACATACTTAACAACTGAAGCGTGATCCACAACAGTGCGTTTTACTATAGTTGAATATAAAACAATTGATGTAAATATGCATCACGCTATATTTTGTTCTCCTTTTAATAATATTCCAAGATGGTTATAAGTTTATTGTGATCAGTCGAAAACGAAAAAAAAAAAATCGAGGCAATTGGAGACGCCGGAAAAGCGTGCGTCTCATCAAAAGTTCGATTGTTACAGACAATAACTCCCTAAAAAAATATTTTCGTTAAATGACAAAATGAAATACCAAAATAATTAATTACACATGTGTGAAAAATACTTCAAATAAAGTTAGATAAAAATTTAGTCGAGTTTAAGCTTATGTATTTTATTTCATAAATTCAAAATAATACTTCTTCAATCCCAATACAAGAAAAAGGCCCCTATTACAATTAAATTGTAATAAAATCTACAAATTTTGCTTCATTGAAGACTGGCTATTACTCTATTTACAGCAGGTAGACAAGACTTTTTTTTTAAGAAAAGAAAACTTGAGGGACTGAAGGTAATATAGAAAAAATCAATGGTTAATATACCATTTGGATGCCGATTGAAGATGCTCAGCGGAAAAAAATGAATAACGTCTTTATGACATTTTTACGACATCGCAAAGACGTCCTATATGTCCTGGTCGTAAAGATATCTTTAAGACACCTTGAAGACATTTTAATGTCGCAAACAAAATGTTCGCGACGTCGTAAAAATGTCTTAAAGACATCCTTCAATTCTTTGCCACTGTTTATTCTGTTTAAATATATTAAATTGTCTATGGTTAAATAACAAAAATCAAGAAATATTACCGAGGCTGTTTGCGTTAACTGAACAAATAAAAGAATTTATATAATTTTATATAATTCCAAAAATTTGTATTCAACTGCCAGGTTATAAACTTACAACCACTCAATTGAAAAGAGACATTTCAAACCTTTGTAAGTTTTTGGCTTTTTTAACTTGAGAAAAGGAAAAGCGACTTTGAACAAATCCCCTTCCCCCCCTTCCCAGAAGGCAGTAGGGGTAACTTTGTAATTTCAAATGGGCACCCCAATTTTTCATCACAGATTCAGATTCTCCTTTATGGAATACGTAAGTTTTATTAGAAATTTTTTTTTCGATTCGCAACCCCCGCCCCAGCTCCCGGGTAGGGGGGGGGGTGCATTTATTCAAATTCGCTTTTCCCCCTCGAAAATAAAAAGTTTTTATTACGGATATTTTTTTCATAGGATGCATATTTTTTGAGATATTTCGATGTCTCAAGTTAAAAAAACACCGAGTATATCACACTTCATCGTCCATTTGCGACTCAAGAATTACGATTAACGTCACAGAAATAATGTTGGTCACACCCCTACCCCTTTCCAAAATTTCGTGAGGGCGGAAAGGCACCCCTGTGACTGACGACATAAATAATGTTTTATATACAAACAATAACACTAGACACATGGGACGAAGCTTCATTTTTAAAAATATTTTCGTAAAAAATAATTTCTTGTAAGCGTTTCTTGATCTTTTCTTATTTTTCAAAATTTATTCAATCAAATAATAAAATCGATCATTTTTCATTCTTGTTATGAGCAATTTTCACAATTTAAATGAATAACCGGTTATGTTTAGCAAGGTTCCTATTCAGACCGGAAATATTTGGTCTGCGCTCACCGTATTTTCATGAAGAAAATGCTAACAGATTATTTTTCTTTTTAAAAACATGATTTTTATCATTTTTTCCCTTGAAAATTATATTTTTAGGTATTTGAAGGACTATATAAGTAATTCTCTTTTATTTCGTATTTCACTTTTCGTGAAAACAGCCGGCAACCAGCTTCCTTGCCGGCGTCGACAAGGTTACTCGTTGCGGACGCCGGCAGTGTAGACTCCACAAAAAAAATTTTACACAAAAACTAAGGAAAGTAGCGAATTTTTCACTCCAAATACAGATTTATTTCAAAATAAGAATTATACAATTCAATGTTGAGGTTGGGTCCTGGGTTCAACACCCTTAATTCTTACATGGTTGATATATGAATTTGATTTTTTGATTGCGTGGTTATAATATAGCATTTCAATAAATATTTTCAGAGTGTTTTTAAATGATAGAAATCTTTTATTTTGTCCAGTTAAAGAAAAAACAAAATAGCTTCAATATGTGAGTATATAATATTTTAGTATTTGCATGTGTGTATGCATGTGTATGCATGTGATTTGACATGCAGCTTTGTATGATTGATAAATTACATAATTGATTAATTACAAACTGCGATGCATATTAAATAACCCAAATGCAATGCATTGCAGTCCGTAAGAACAAAAGTGACTAGTAATCATGAAATCAGGATGAAAAATTCGGAATTATTTAAGGATTTCAGTTTTTCAGCTTCCTGTGAAATCGTTCGATTTAATGTTTAATTTTTGGGAATAGTCGACAATCGGGTCAAAACATCGAAAAATTTCATAGGAATGTCTTATAGAACGCATGAAGGAGAACAAGTTTTCCTTTGGACCTTTTCCCGTGTACCGCATATTTTTTGAAGAAAAAAATACAAATGTTAGATTTTCAAAAAAACCGCCTTCACATTTTCAACTGCTGCAAACAAACAAATGAATGTCGCTTGTACGAAATTTGTATCAATAAACTAGTTGGTTCAATCAATACTTTTTGTAGCAGGCGACTTAATAAGATAGTAATAAATAGTAAAATACATCTTATTTTTGCACTTTTCTATTCATCTGATTTCATTTAATTATATTAAATGATAAAGCAATGTCATACTTGCGCTATATCGCGCGTAAATATTATGCTGGTATTAAAATGACTGAAGTTTTATTATTATTAATTAATAAATTGTTCTTAGTATTATTCAAAGTGATTTTCGAAACGAATCGAAACATGTATGGGTGAAAATAAAAAATCAACAATATCCTATCCCAAGAAAACTATCGGCTTCCATTCCCCTTCAAAATAATTTTGAATTATAGGATCTCACAGTACATAACTCACTCTTCAATACCTTGTGCACTAATTATTTAAACATTATCGCGTATGAAAGAAAAATGAATTAAATATGCGAAAATGTCACCCCATCACATGTGACTATACTCTTCAATTGTAGAATGCATGTATATACAATAAATATATTACAATTAATAATAATAAATTCCACGAATCTTGCAAAAAACTAAAAATTGGAATTGAAAAACGAAAGATAAATCTAGCTTTCATTCCTGCAAACTCTGATTCTTCATTAAAAACAAATTATAAACTGATTGAAGTACGTATCATCTTTTTACTGGCATGTACATATTCGTGTACATTGTTTATCAATGGAATATCTTCTTAGTTGCGAACATCATCCTTAGTAATAAATGTTCCTGTTTACTTCGAGCGCGGGTAGCACTCGGGTGGGTGACCATCTGCGACATACGATCATGTTGTGTATTCGCTGCGGTTTAACTAATGACGAACGGGAGGATTGATACTGAGGATGATTTTGTGCATTAGATGAGTAAGGTCAAATGTCTGCCTTCAAATTCGACTGTCGAAAAACCGGCTGAACTCATGAGATAGTTTTCGGAAGTTTTCTTCCAAACGTCCAAACGTGAAGGCAAAACGTCCAGGCAAATGCGCAAGCACTTGTAATAAAGTCGGAAGCAGCCGCGGTTTATCACTGGTTGTGAATAAATTCATACAGTGATTCTAGGCGATTCTAGTCGATCATCGGGAGGATAATGATATTTATTTCAAACATATATACATAAAAAATTTCATTAACTAAGAAATAACACAAAATTATACAGTTACAACTTTTCGCGCCCCATGAAAATATCAAGGTTCCGATCAGTGTTGTCAGAACGCGGATATCTCTGGCATACCCAGTAGTGATTCCTGTGTATTTTCAGGTTATGTGCCCCATGTGTCCGCCTAAAAATACACAGGAATCACTACTGCGTATGTCAGACATATCCGCGTTCTGATAGCATTGCAGTTTCCAATACAGGGGTTGGTGTTGGCGGGGGAAACATTTCTCAACTCTACATGGAGGATCTCTAGGTACTTGAGAGTGCAAAAATGATACAAATTGTTAATCAGCTTCTAGTGTGCTTTTAATGAAGAAAATATTCTTTTACAAAATGTTATCTCCTACATTATCCAACTGTCTGTCTGTCAGAATAAATTGCTAGGTTACTGAGTTTTATATTTTTAGCAATATTTTTGTATTTATTATTTTACAGGCTACACGATAATATAAATTTGCTGTTTTTACCCTTTAGGGTATCTAATTGAATATAGTTTTTATATATATTTGTAATAACTTTATAGGGTTCAAGACAAAGAGTGCCAACATAAAAAATATGGTTCATCTAATCCTGACTCAAAACAGCCGATAGACACAATATTTCTCGAAAAATGTGCCTCTCTTAGAAATATGTAAGTTCAGAAGAATGATTTGTCATACATAAAATTATCATCGAACCAAAAATATTGTTATTTTGAATGTATATGTAAATAGAATTACAAACAAAAATAAAATAGTGCATTTTTGTAACCTAATTAAGAAGAAGAAGATCTTGTAATTATATGATGGGTGTAAACAATTAGGAATAATATAACCTGAAAATAAATTTATAAAGAAACTTTCCAGAATAAGTTTTTATAACATTTTACGGAGAACTCTATCAATATCTCAGCCAATGTTTGGGCATCATTTCGCGGACACTTTTCATGTACATAACGCGGTAAAAGCTATAAGTATGGGATTGATCAATCATTGACTTTCAGAGGTATCAAACATCTATGGTAAATGAGACGATCCCATACTTCGAGTATATTCAAATAGTATAGCTAAAGTCTAGATAAAGTATAATTGAAGTATGGATAAAGTATAGATGAAGTATAGCTAAATTATATATGAAGTATATGATATACTTCATCTATACTTCAGTATAGCTAAAGTATATGATATACTGCATCTATACTTAAGAATAGCTGATCTCTAATTTTATGTATGTCAAGTCTCCAATGTCATCATCAAGAATACAACGCTTATACTTATTTTATATTATCTCTTTATTCTACAAATATAACTGAGCTATACCTACTATAGCCATACTTTTCCTATACTTAAACGTACATGAGCTACACTTCTGACATACATGAGCTATACTTTACAGATATACATCAGCTATACATCAGCTATACTTCAGGTATACTTCAGATATACTTCTAAGATGTACTTTAGCAATACTCTTACTGTACTTCGAGTATACGTTGTTATACTTTAGCTGTATTTAAGCCACACATCCACTGTACATAATACAAATAGACATGAAGTATGGGATCGTCTCATATTCCATACTTTTATTATACTATCGTAGGGACGACAACTATACGATTTCCCATATGTTTTCCTAGATCAATCCCATACAACTTTTTTTTACCCGGGAAGCGCAATTCAATATTATTTTGAAATGTTGCAGAAATGTTCCTGACAAATATTGCCTGAGTCGGACGTTTTAATATTTCTTGAACATATTTATTTGGAATGTTTTCCATGCTTCAGTGGAATATTCTAGCAATATTTTTGCAAAACCTGCCTGTCATGGGGCGAAATCTTTTTAAACCTATTGCAATTATATTCTTGAAATCTTTTGCAAATCCTTCTAAATTCTTTATAATCTTCTAAAATCCCATAAAAACTTTAAAATACTATGAAATCCCATATAATTCCTGAGAATTCCTTACAATCCCATGAAATTAGTGAAATCGCATGAAATGAAAGTTGTCGAAATATTTTGGAATCCTACTAAGGAACGTCCGTTAATTATGCTTTTTATCCGTTAATTTAGCTTTTTTTCATTTTAGACCAACCCTCCTCCCTATTTTAATAATTCGTAAGATTTTTGTAATCCTGAACAAAATTTACAAATATTCCAAGGGATTTCAAAATATTTGAAAGATTTCAAGGTATTTTAAGGTATTTCACAAAATTGAAAAATTCTAACGGAATTTAGCCTGATTTTCAAAGCTTTTTATGGATTATATGAGATTTCAAGGGATTATAGATTTCTTATATCCATCGCATTTTAATCCCATCTAAGTATCCTCTGAGAAGATCTCGACTTCTTCTGGAAATGAGCAAGGATTTAAAGAGATACCAAAGTATTTTCACGAATTTTGAAAGATGTCAAGAGATTTTGATAGGATTTCGAAGCTTCTAAGAGATTTAAAGGGAATCCAAAAGATTTGCAAAGATTTTAAAGGATTCTCAAGGATTTTAATGGATTATAAGAGATTTAAGGGGGTTTCGAACATTTCATGAGATTTTCAAGGATTTTAAGATATTTTGAAATATACTAAGTATATCCACCGATTTCTCAAAGAATTGTAAGAGTTGTTTACAGCTTTTAAAGACTTTTATAGGATTTAAAGAAATTTGAACATCATTCAAAAAATTTTAAGGGGTTAACAAAATTTTCAAAAGAATTCCCGTGATTTTAAAGGATATCAAAGACTCCCGGGGATTCCACAAGATTTCATGAAACGTGTATACCTAATTTCAAGAATAGTTAACTGCTGCAATCTATTATTATTGGAGGTAACTATGTATATAACATATATTTCATAATAAAAAAGATATATAACAAACAATGATAAATGTGTATTTATAATAGCATAACAAATAATTTCAACAGTCAAACCAGATCCTCCCGCTCCTCTAAGTAAGGATTCGTAAGATTTTCCGGATCTTTCTTGGATCTTTTTAAAAAAATGATAAACTTTATTTTGAAATATTATGAAATTCTATGAAAAACCCTTGCAATTTCGTAGAATACTTAAAAGTCCCTTAAAATCCTATGTTACCCTTTAATCATTTGAAATCCCGTGATATCGGTGAAATCACGTGATAGCCCTAGGAATTCCTTAAATTCCCCTGAAATTCCTTTTGAAATACTTTATGAGCTTTTTGAAGAGCCATTGAAATGCCGTAACATTTTTTCAAACTCCTTGAAATCCTCGTGAAATATTTTAAGAATCTGGGGAGACCCGTAAAATTCTTTGGAATTTTGAAAATACCGTATGTTACAGTTCTAAATTTTATTATTGTAACTAAGTAAACGCAGAAGTCACTCGAGCTGATCATTTTTAGAACCCTCGTACTTGTAACGTATAAGTCCCCAATACTGCTTATATTTCAATATAATTATATCAATTAAAATACGTCGTAACTACTTTAAAACGCAGTACAGTAGAACGTAAAAACAATATTTGTGCTACACTGACCGAATTTAGGTGAGCATAAACAAGCCCTTCAAATTATGCTGATCGAATTCCTCTTGAAAAATAGGTCCTGCAAACCAATAAATTTTCAATATTCGTAATAGACCTTTCAACCCGGGGGCTTTCCACCGATTTTGATGAAACCTTTTGCATTGTATTGCATAATATATTTATTAAAAAGTTAAATAAAAAATCTTGTTCGGTAATTTAAAAATCCATGTCTTTTTTTTGTAAATTTCCTAAAATCGATTAAAAACTTGAATAACTTGAATAAATGAAGTCGTAGAGCAACAAAAACACTGTATATAAAATTAAAAAATAAGGTTAAACAACCACGCAGGATCACACTGGGAGCAACTGCCATCTAAAAAATGACACCGGTTCCCAGTAGGACCGCGGTAAATCACATTCATGGCCACGTCTCACAACCGTGAGATGGGTGGTCACACGAGACGCCGAAATCACAACGAAAGGCCGGCCAAACCCTCGTGCGCCTTGAGCACACGAAACGACCCAAGGATGGCAGCTTTCTGCATCCATTACGCAAGTGCCTTGGCATATTTTTGGCACGCGGGTATGGCTTTAAGGTTACGAACCAGTGATAGTTTCGCACCTCCAAGAGCACCTACCACAAGGACAATTACTCGTACCGAATATTTTCTGTACAGTCTTCGCAGCTCCCTTTTAAGATCTTGATACCTCTCCTCCTTTTCTTTCTCCTTGGAAGTGATGTATTCGGACGGTGCCGAGAATTCGGTCACGAATATAGTTCGTTTCTCGAAGTTTTGGAGAACAATGTCAGGCCTCGAGTGAGCAACGGAGACTGCTGTCCCAAAATCGTAGTTCCAGAAAATTTGGCACTTCTCGTTTTGGACAATTGACTCTATCTCCCTCGGAGCGTTCGGCAGAGCAGGGTCGCGGCCAACACCGTAAGAGCGACAAAGATGGTAATAAAGGACTCTTAGGGCCGCCTTATGTATGTAGATGTACGTCGTTCCTGCGTGGGTGGAACACCCCGATAGTATTTGTTCCAGGTACTCAGTGTATGCATGACACGCTCTGCACCTATCGCTGGGAACTTCTTGACATAAAATGCGGTCACGGTATGTTAAGGTGGAAATGACACCGTCCTGGCATGCGAAAATGAAACCCTCTGTACCTGAATTAAGCCCTGATGATCTGAGGAAAGCAAAAGTTTGCTCCTTCGACAGGGACTGTTTTTCCACATTTCTGTGAAAATTTCCGTGCATTTTCTTGTCGAGCAGCTCTTGATGGAATTTTTTAACTTCTGCTTTGTTCACTTTGGCTTTCAGAAACGAAGCATCTAGATGGAGTAATGCACTTTCCTCACTTCTGATGTTAAAATTCAGGCCAACGGTCTCGGCCGCTTGCTCCGCGGCTTTGTGAAGGAACGCTCCTTTGCCAATCATCTCGTGGTTCCTGACCATTTTTAGGAGAGGATCTCTGCCATTGGCTACAATATAAGCTGTACTTAGAACAATTCGGTTATGAAGACACTGAAGATTCAGAAGTCCGCGTCCGCTTTGACGGCGTGAAATGTATAATCGTGGAACTGACGAATTGATATGCA